>BQNB010030729.1:3216-54606 GCA_026074375.1 Tanacetum coccineum | reverse complement strand
AAGCATATTTTTGCCATTTTTGGTCTATTTTGGGTTTAATTGGGTTATTTTAAGCATAAATGGATATGTGTATTCTACACGTATTAGCTTTACTAGTCTCAACTACAGGCTTCTTAACTGTAGGCTCACTAACTATAGGCTCATTTACAAACTCTTCTAGACCAAAGAATGTTGGGAATTCTGAGTTACTACTGCTGGTGCTAATTTACTACTGTTGGTTCAGAGTTGATGCTGCTGCTAAAGATTAAAAAAAACAGACTAAGTAGTTAGTATTGTTAGTTATATTAATTAGTACTGCCAGTACATTGTTAGTACTGCTAGTATAGTTAGTACTGTTAGTTAATAGTTAGTGTTGTTAGTCTTATATAGTTAGTACTGCTATTATGATATGCATGAGTTAAATTAGGAATAGATATGCATTATCATTGTACGCGTTTTGTAAGCCCATTAGGGTTTCCTTAGTGTATAAAAGGAACCATACGGCATAGTTAGAGATATGCATAGAATTCATATCTCATAGTTAGTTATTCTGTAACCTAGGCAGAATATTAGCAATTAATATATTCAAAGTTTTGTATTTACTATTCTTCTTAGTATTACAAGTTAGATTCCGCATAACTTGTAGTATTCATAATCATAGTTTCTCTTATAGTTAGTTTAGATTTATCCAGGTTAACTAAGCTTTAACAAGCTAAGAAGATCTGTTCATTGGGATCAACAAGTAGTAATTAGGGCCTTTTTGTATTTGAGTATCTCTTTGAGATAATATTATCTTCATAGACAAACCTTTCATACATATCAGCAAGGTCAAGGGCCTAAGTGTAATTTGCATTTTTGAGTCCCTGAGAGAAGTTGAGCCACTTCTTAGGGAGACTATTTATGAAACCAATATTGATTTCGTGCTTAGATAATGTCATACCATCATTGGCAAGCTCATTGAGTAGGGTTTTGTAACGGGTGTAGGTCTATGAGAGAGTCTCAGAGGTTTTAGCTCTGAAAGTTTGATACTCAAGTTTCAGATCTATGATCCTATTTTACTTGGTATCTGAGGGACCTTCAAAGTTGTAAACCAAGTCAGTCCATGTATCTTTAGCTGTCTTACAGCTAATGACCGACTTCATTGTATCATCTGATAGACATGATATAATGATACTTTTAAGGCGTTGTCTTGATTAACCACCCTCCTCTTATCTAGGGTCTATTGGGACTCATGTATATTGGCACCATTAGCCTTTTTTGGTTGAAAAGGACCATCCTTAATATATTGAATGTAGTAGGGTTCCATTTCAGTCAAATAGCAAAGCATATGCTTTTTCCATTTATTAAATTTTCTAGGCTCTAAATGAGGAGCAATAGCAGAGTAGCTGCCTCCTTTTTTGTATTACTTATAGCAGCCATTTTAGGATCCAGGTTTTAAAAACTTTAAGATTAAAGTTTTACAAACCTGGCTCTGATACCACTTGTTATTCTTTTTGAGTTAGTGACCAAAACTATAGTAGTTAAGATAAACTAACTCATAGCTTTAAGTAATGTAAATAAAAATCAGTTTTGACAAGAAATAAGTATAAAACAGTAAAAAAACACAAAACTAATTTTCAACATTTAACTCTTATATTTATTAAGAATTATACCCTATTGTATGCGAAACTACAATGAGGATTGAATTACAATGTGTGTGTGATTTCCTCACTAACAACTTTACATAAACCTAAAGTGTTATGCAAAGTCGACTACTATGCTAACCAACTGAGCTTACTTAGGGACTTAGTATATATTAAAGGAGTAGGTGTTTATGAAAGATACAACTTTAAATGCACAAACTTAACCCTACTCTTTTATAAGACGTTTTCTCAGCACCCACATGTGTGATAAAAGCGTGTCTCAATGCTGATAGGCTAGTACATATTGTTCAACTTTGTCTCTATTACACTCTTTCTAAGGTCAGTGCTGACACTGAACTTGTCTTCATACCATATTCAGGATAGTTTAACTTCAGGTGGATAAGAGCTTGGACTTATCTATTTCAAACTATCTCGCCTATTCTTCAGTCTCTTGACTTCAAGGTCTACTAGTTGTTGGAGATCGTATGGGGCTCAGTGAGTCTATTGCCACAACTCACTGAACCCGTCACCTTTTTCTTTGACTTAGACTTCATTAACTGAGAACCACCTCTCTAAATGCTAGAGTCTTTTTTGTAGACTCAAGCTGAGCATCTTGAAGGCAACTCACTGAGTGACTGTTCACTTAGTGACCTTTGAATGTTAAAGGTTATTTAACACTTAGGATATTTTGTATTCAAATCTAAATGAAAGATCATTAGACACTGAATAGGCCTAATACTATGTTTTATTGGTAAAATTGATGTTAGTATCTTCACATATAATACATCATTTGTTTTGTTTATATAGCAAAGTATATATATTAATTACATACTTACAATGATAAAATAGGAAACAAGTGAATAGTAATCCTTTCATTAAGAAAACTAGCATGGTACCCGCGCAAAACAACAGGTTCCAAGGTGAATGTTATTTAACGAATGTTGTTCGTAGACAAATTGTTTTGAATCCGATTTTTGCTTTTTGAAATTCATACTTAAGAAGTTCACATTCAAATGTTGTATATTATTTTTTTTTGCAATAAATAAACGAAAGTTCATTGTAGTCCGGCGGTTGGAATATTGTGCTCTCACCTAGGAGACCCAGGTTTATACCATTTGTTTTATATAAAACTGTGTTATATGTTTTGGGGCATTTAAGTTATTCGTATTAATTATAAGTTTCTTTATGTGTTATCTTTTCAAATCATCTCAATTTTAAGAATGAGTTTTTAAAAAGAAAATTAACCAAAATTACTCTTCATACCTTTTTCTCTTCTCTCTTGAAAAAAGTTCAGAAACATGAACTTATTTTGATTTTTCCCGCTTTGGAGTGCAACTAAAGTGTTATTTAAAAAATTAAGATGGTATTTTATTAATATACATTGTTATTATTTCATATTCTTTAAACTATATGCAATAGAAAATAAATATTATGTCTCTAAAAGGAGATAAAATTGAAATAAAGCATGAATCTTAAGACTTTTTCGTCTCTATCTCGCTTTAAATGTCACAATACTATGTTTTATTAGTAAAATTAATGTTAGTATCTTCTTATTTAATACATCATTTGTTATGTTTATAAAAGTGAAGTATCAATATTAATTACAAATTTACAATGATAAAATAGGAAAACAAGTAAATTGTAATCCTTTTTATTAAGAAAACTAGCATGGTATCTACGCAAAACAACGGGTTCCAAGGCGAATGTTATTTAACGAATGTTGTTCGGAGACGGATTATTTTGAATCCGAGGTTTGCTTTTTGAAATTCATACTTAAGAAGTTCACATTCAAATGTTGTATATGTATTTTTTGTGTAATAAATAAACAAAAGTTTATTTTAATCTAGCGGTTGAAATATTGTGCTTTCACCTAGGATACCCGGGTTTATACCATTTATTTTATATTAAATTATGTTATATGTTTTGAGGCATTTAAGTTATATTAATTATAGGTTTCTTTATGTGTTTTCTTTCCAAATCATCTCATTTTTAAGAAAGTTTTTAAAAAGAAAATTAACCAAAATTTCTCTTCATACCTTTTCTCTTCTCTCTTGAACGCTTTGAAGTGTAACTACAGTGATTTTTAAAAGATTAAAAAGTTTAAAAACATGAACTTATTTTGATTTGGAGTGTAACTAAAGTGTTCTTTAAAAGATTGGGATGCTATTTTATTAATACACATTGTAATTTGTTTTATATTCTTTAAACTATATGCAATTCAAAATAAATATTATGTCTCTAAAAGGAGATAAAATTGAAATAATAGGGTTAACACTTTTTTCGTCTCTATCTCGTTTTAAATGTCACGGTGTTATGTTTCATTGGTAAAGTTGATGTTAGTATCTTCCCATTTAATACATCATTTAAATATTATGTCTCTATAAGGAGATAATATTGAAATAATAGGGTTAACACTTTTGTTGTCTCTATCTCGCTTTAAATGTCACAGTGCTATGTTTCATTGATAAAATTAATGTTAGTATCTTTGCATTTAATACATCATTTGTTATGTTTATAAAAGCAAAGTATAAATATTAGTGTAATTACAAATTTATAATGAAAAAATAGGAAAACAAGTAAATAGTAATCCTTTCATTAAGAAAACTAGCATGGTACCCACGCAAAACAACGGGTTTCAAGGCGAATGTTATTTAACGAATGTTGTTCGAAGACGAATTGTTTTGAATCCGTCTTTTTCTTTTGATATTCATACTTAAGAAGTTCACATTCAAATGTTATATATTAGTTTTTTGTGCAATAAATAAATGAAAGTTCATTGTAGTCCGCCGGTTGGAATATTGTGCTTTCACATAGGAGACCCAGGTTTATACCATTTGTTTTAAATAAAATTGTGTTATATGTTTTAGGGAATTTAAGTTATTCGTATTAATTATAAGTTTCTTTATGTGTTTTCTTTCCAAATCATCTCATTTTTAAGAATGAGTGTCTTTAATAGGGGTGAGCAGAAAAACCGAAAAAACCGAAAAAAAAAAAACAGAACCGAAATAACCGACTGAATCTAGAAACCGATGGTTCGGTTTTTAGTATTTGTCAAACCAAAAAAATTCGGTTCGATTTCAGTTTTCGTCCAAAAACCAAACCGTAAAAACCGAACAGAACCGTTTTATTATATAACAATATATAATTTATATAAATAACAAAATAAATCAAAATTAATAAGCTCGTATTACTTTTGTGAAAGGAATTATCATATTTATCTTGAAATTTATATGCGTGTTCGTTGAACATGTGCGTTTACTTGACAATATATCAATACATATGTGACAATGATCATACTATGTGTATGTTTACTTGCATGTGTGTGTCTCATCAATATGTGTGTAATTATAAAATTTTGGGATACACATTATTAGGCTTAGATTAACAAAAGTGTTAAAAAGAATAACCAATTTTTGACATAAAACAAGTTTACAGAATGGCCACACCCAAATATAAACGGTTACAAACCGAAAAACGAACAGAAATCGATAATAAATCAAGAAAACCGAACCGCCAAAAACCGAACGGTTTCGATTTTGGGTTTTATAACCGTATATTTCGGTTCAGTTTCGGTTTTTGCCAAAAACCGACTCAAATCGAACCGTGCACACCCCTAGTTTTTAATAAGAAAATTAACCAAAATTTCTCTTCATACCTTTTCTCTTCTCTCTTGAAAACAGTTCAGAAACATGAACTTATTTTCATTTTTTTCCCGTTTTGGAGTGTAACTAAAGTGTTTTTTAAAAGATTGGGATGATATTTTATTAATATACACTGTTTTTTAAAAGATTGGGATGATATTTTATTAATATACACTGTTATTGTTTCGTATTCTTTAAACTATATGCAATTGAAAATAAATATTCTATCTCTAAAAGGAGATAAAATTGAAATAAAGCATGAATCTTAACACTTTTTTCGTCTCTATCTCGCTTTAAATGTCACGGTGCTATGTTTTATTGGTAAAATTGATGTTAGTGTCTTCGCATTTAATACATCATTTGTTATGTTTATAAAAGTAAAAAGTATCAATATTAATCACAAATTTACAATAATAAAATAGGAAAACAAGTAAAATGTTATCCTTTTATTAAGAAAACTAGCATGGTATTCGCGCAAAATAGCAAGTTCCAAGGCGAATGTTATTTAACGAATATTGTTCGAATACGAATTGTTTTGAATCCGAGTTTTGCTTTTTAATATTCATACTTAAGAAGTTCACATTCAAATGTTATATACGTATTTTTTTTTTGTTCAATAAATAAACAAAAGTTCTTTGTAGTCCAACATTTGGAATATTGTGCTTTCACCTAAGATACCCGGGTATATAACATTTGTTTTATATAAGACTGTGTTATATGTTTTGTGGCATTTAATTTATTCGTATTAATTATAAGTTTCTTTATATGTTTTCTTTCCAAATAATCTCATTTTAAGAATGAGTTTTTAAAAAGAAAATTAACCAAAATTTCTCTAATACAAACCTCATTCTTACACTCTCTCATTACTAGCAAATCAAAAATTCTCTCTTTGCTCTTATACATAACTCACGGCTAAAAAAGAAAGGGTAGAAGTTCCATAGTTTTGATTTTTAACAAGATTACAAGCATACAAATATTATTAGGGTTGATATTTAATATATATCAAGGTTATTTCAAGACTTGGGTTTCATAAGATCTAAGGTTTTCAATAAGTGAAAACTAGGGTTTTAATAAGGATTTCGGGTTAAAGAACTAGATTAGGTTATGTTCATTATCTTCATTCATTCATTCAAGGTCTAACATAAACCCTACTCATTTATAATCCTATTTCATTTTCATATTTACATATCGTTATATAGTTAATCACACTTAGGGGAGTATTTTTATAAGTTATAAAATAAAGACATGCATGTTCATAATTGAATAAATACCTTCAAACATGATGAAATGATATGTTGATATGTATTAGAAAGCAAGAACATATTTGATTATATATTTTACATGTGTTGGTTGAATTGTTTGATTTATTGTTGAGATAAATATTTATTGTGGATATTTGGTTGGGACATATTGGACATAATGTTGGGACCAAAAATTAAGAGCGGCCTAAAGTATGCAAGTTGTATTGTATTTAATTAAAATTAGTGAAATTTGTAATAATTTAATTATGTTAAAGGTTATATAAGCTCAGATCTATATATAATATATATATATATATATATATTATTTATATTTAGATATATATTTATATATTTATTATATATTATTATACTATATAGGGATGGGTTCTAGGGAAAACATATCTTTGCTAGAAACCTAGAAAACTCAGAAAACCAAACAGATGCCTAAAAAAAACATAAACGATGCCCTAATTTTTTCAGACAAAAAAATTGAAATTTTTCAGGGCAAATATGCCTCGAAATAATGTCTGTAAAATATCTCTAATAAACCATATAGTTGCCTGAATTTGTTTCTAGGCTATTATAAAGATTTTAATAGGGCATCGGTTTAGTTTTTCTTGGGCATCTGTTTGGTTTTTTTGGGTTTTAAGAGAGTTAATCGTGGCAATATTTGCCTGATAAAAAATAATTTTTAGCCTGAAAAATTAGGGCATCTGTTTGGTTTTTTTATAGGGCATTGGTTTGGTTTTTCTGGGTTTTCTGGCGAGTTTTTTCGGGGTTTCCACCGAAATTAGGTTTTATCTTGATTCCCATACATTTATATATTTTTTATCATTTATAGTTTTTTTATAGTTATATCATATTTTATAGATTTCATTTATTTAATTTATATAGTTTATAGATATATCTATATATATATATTTATATATATTATATATATATATATATCCAAACAGTTTATACATTCTGTGTAAATTCAAATTTTTATAAAATGTATACTCTACAGATTTAAATAGTACATTTCATGAGGATTCCGTGCATATAAGGAACTTAAAAAACAGAGTTATAACGAAGGAGATATAATTTTTGCAAGATAAAATATATAAAAAGTAATTTTATAAAAACAGTTTGATGTTACTGTTTTGGTACATATTTTTATAAAATCTGTGACCATTGTATTTTGATAGATCATCTCAACACGATGTCGTACATATAAAGAACTTGAAAAACAGAGTTATAACGAAGAAGATACGATATTTGCTAGATTAAATATATAAAAAGCATTTTGTATACAACAGTTTGATTTTTCTGTTTCGATACAAATTTTTATAAAATCTGTGAACATTTTATTTTGATAGATTATCACGTCACGATTTCATACATATAAAGAACACGTAAAACGGAGTTAAAACAAGTAAGTTATGAGTTTTTAAAGATTTCAAAAAATATATATTATTTCACAGCTTTTACAAAGCTTTGGAAAAGCTGTGAACTTTGAAATCGGTCATTTTGAGGGCTTTCGGGTCCGATTCGGCCAAACTATAAAACTACAAAGTTGTTCGGAATGACGTTTTACAGTAAACATCAAGTTTTCGGAGACTAGAAGTGTATAGATATTTAACTAGAAATTATAAAAGCTAGATAACTTTATATTAATTTTTCTGCACTATTTTCCTGACAAGAATAGTGTTGGTTCGTTTCAGTAAAAACCTTACAAAGTAATGTAGCATTACTTATATTATATTTATATATGTTTTTAACTTTATAAATATTATTTTACAAAATGATTAAACAATTTATATAATATCATTATATAAATAATAAAAATATTAAATCAAGCGTTATTAACATATAATTAATTACTGGACAATGATAATATTTTTACGGATACATATACTTGGACGTTAAATATCAAGCATGACTTAAATATTGTTTAAATTAAACAAAAACTATTATGTGGTGATATAACTTTATAATATACATTGTTGTATTTATTTAAAATACATCGTACTTATACGACCTATAATTAATTAGATTGCATTCCGGCTATTCGTGACGTATTCTTTCCTGATTGTTACTACATTTGATACCTTCATTTGAGGTGAGTTTATATCCCTACGTTTTACTTGTTTTACATTTACTTTATCACTTTTGGGATGAGAATACATGCGCATTTACAACTCGTTTACAACTTGTTTACAAAATTGTTTACATACGCATTACAAACTCATTTACATTATTGATTACAAACTCTTTTGCATGAACGTTTACAAACTCATTTACATGATTGATTATAAACTCGTTTACATACTCATTTACATATCTCGCGGTGGGATACATTGCTTGTTTTCATTTTTGTTCAAAAGTACATTACTTTACGTTTGAAATGATTACGGATTAGCTTAAGGGGCATGAACTGTTAATTACGATTGGTAGGCGCAAGTGTTATAAAATAGTTCTTTTTAGGCATGACAACCCCGTTCGGGTAAGTAGCTCTTACTAGTTCGACGGATTGGACTAACGAACGTTATACCATGTTAGAGCATTGAACGACAATTACTTGAACACTTACAGTGCCTGAAAAGATTGGCATACATTACAAGTCCGAGCCTCAGTATCATAAACTTAGTGTAATCGTAATCACATGTTCGTGACTATTGTGTGTGTTACAATCGTCACACACACTTTACAAATATTTGATTTCCAACATGCATACTTATATTTTATGACTATTATAAGGATTGAAATGGTCACACACACTTTACAAATCTTTGATTTCCAACATGCATACTTACATTTTGTGACTATTATAAGGATTGAAATGGTCATACATGCTTTACAAATCTTTGATTCCCAACTTCCATATTTACATTTTTGTGACTATTATAAGGATTGAAATGGTCGTACACACTTTATAAACCTTTGATTTCAACATTTATACTTACAAAAACCTATGAACTCACCAACTTTATGTTGACACTTTTAAGCATATATTTCTCAGGTGAACAAGCTACTTGACAAAACTGATGTGCATTGGAGTCCAAACTTTACAAGATTTCTTTTCAAATGACACATTTTGAGGTCGTTCTCTCATATCTTGTGCAATGGTATTATGAAGCAACGCTCCCGGACCCTTATTCCGCTGCGACCCAATTTGGAGGTGTTATAGATTGGTATTCATAGCTAATGTTATAGAGAACTAGGTTGCATTTTTACCTAGACTATAACCATTTTCACAAACATTGCATCATATCAAACTTTTTCATGTGCATACACACTACTTGCTTACTTGCTTACATTACGTGCTTACATGACATACATATATACATATATGCTTACTTTCCCTTGCATATATATTACATTTATTTATATAAGAAGTTATTTATATAAATACTAGAACATTTTTCAAGACATTGTGAATGACACAATGGTCATTAAATCTTTTATGATTTCATGTAATATCGTATTACATAACATTGAAGTATGTCACAGTCCGCCAATCCTACTAGTTACCTTACCTTCCAACTTCGAGTTTGAACACCCGCCTTATATTGTTGAAACACATGCGTCATCTTGTGACTCGTCTTACCTAGTGAAACCTATGCTGGAATCATCATAGACTCTATTTCCTTTAAGGAATTCGCGTTATACTTCTTTTACATGTTCATTGTACTGTCTGGATGATTTTAAATTATCTATCAAATTAAAGAGTCGTGAAAATTTCGTCAATTTTACTTAAATTTTCCATTTATTCATGCAAATCACTCTCTGAAGCATTATAACTTTATAAAACATTTCACTATCACATGATAAACCATTTTACTATCGTTGACAAATTATCTTACTATCGTAAAATAAATTAACATTCTATTTTTACCTTATGGAACTATTTTGTTTCTATCGCATAAATTATTTTACTATCTTAAGTTATTTAACTATTATCTTATAAACCATCGTACGGTCATCTCGCAAATCATTTTGTTGTCATCCTATAAACTACCTTGTTTTCTTATCTTGTGAATTATTTTCTCACACTGTAAACCATTTTGATACTACCTTATACATAACACTATTGTGACCAAAATGAGCATCGCATCGTTAGACCTCAAATATACATAGCCTGATCACCTATGTATAATTCAGGAAGGACCATGCCATGCAGAGAAGTAGTCACCTTAAAGCTTTTGTCAAAATCAAATTTCTACTTATATTCTTAAAGAGCAAAACTTTTGTGTGCGTATTCATAAAGCGTGTCTACTTGGGGAAACTGAATTAGTAACCATAGCAACTAAAAAGACCTTTACGCCACCTTACTATATAAAGTCGACATCATCTTGCACTAAATCCTAAGCCAAAAAGTCGAGACGCATCACTAGTTGCCTTAGGACAATTCGCTATCAAATTTGCTCGCCATTAGAGAATTTACTAAATCACCCATTCAACGTTAACACAATACCATAAAACTTAGTATTGGTAATGCCATCATAGGTATAAAATTCGTTATCACCCTGGAAAGGAGAATGTTATAACTAACGCTTTAAGCCGAAAGGAACGGATAAGACCACTAGGATTCAAACTTTAGCCATCATAATAAATTTGAAACTTGAACGTTTAAGCTGAGGCAATTAAGGAGAAAAATGTCGAGGATGAAAAATCTTAAGTGGTATATACAAGGATTTGAAACCCATCCCAATGAGACTCTTGTTATTAAAAAAACAAAATTTGTTATCACGTTTTTGAGGATTAAAATAAGTATTCCACAACAAGTAATCGCATCTCTTCACCAACACCACTCCGGAAGGCAACTCAACCTGAATTTCAGGAAAAAAATCTTTTAACATGGGGAGGCTGTAACAATCTGCATTTTCGAGTCATTTTAGGTCAATAAATATTCAACTATTTATTTTAAAGTTTTACGCGTTTATTTTTAATTTCTATCGTTTAGTTAAATCGCGTAAACTAAAAATAAGCATTCCACGTAAATCGACATCAAACAAATAAAAATCTACGTCAAGCAAGTGTTATATAATTATTACGAAGATAATTATTAACTTTCATATTTTATTTTTATTGGTTACGTAAAACCTCTACGTTTCGCAATAAATTACATTTATGCATACACGAAAGCACCAATACCTATCTATACTTCAACAAATACCCACTTTTATACCCAATACACAAAATTTATACCATTTATATCCTAACAATATGTCTTGGCCGTCCTACTCTATAAGCAAACAACTGATAAACATAAAATCTCTACTAAAGTCACTTATAATTAATCCTTACCTTCTTAATAAACCACAAGTACCCACAGCATGATAGCAAGGACTCTCTTTGTTCCTCTCTTATCTCTAAGTTGTGCCCCTCCACCTAGGGAGGAGGAGAGCACTTGTACTCCATGTACCCTATACCACTAAACCACCTCTCTATTCCTTGTTTTGCTAATGGTTTGAGAATTACTTCCACTATAAATACAAGTCTAATACAAACCTCATTCTTACACTCTCTCATTACTAGCAAATAAAAAATTATCTCCTTGTTCTTATACATAACTCACGGCTCAAAAAGAAAGGGTAGAAGTTCCATAGTTTTGATTTTTAACAAGATTACAAGCATACAAATATTATTAGGGTTGATATTTAAGATATATCAAGGTTATTTCAAGACTTGGGTTTCATAAGATCTAGGGTAGAGTTTTAATAAGGATTTCGGGTTGAAGAACTAGATTATATTATGTTCATTATCTTCATTCATTCACTCAAGGTCTAACATAAACCCTACTCATTTATAATCATTTCATTTTCATATTTACATATTTGTTATATTGTTTATTCACCATCTAGCAATTATTTTATGATGTTTATAAATAATACAAGGTTATACATATTCAAAGTAAACCAGTATTTCATGGTACAAATATGTCAAATATATTTAGGAAAGCAAGAACACATTTTATTATATATATATTAACAAGTGTTTGTCTAATAATGATTAATGTTGAAAATAAATAATTATTGCGGAACACTTTGTTGGGAACATAGTAGCGCTTAAAATAATGGACATAAAATTAAAGACATAAAACATACAAAGGATGTTGTATAATAAGATTAGAGGTGTACTTGTTAATAAATTAATTATGTCAAAAAAAGTTATAATTTTTTTTATAAATGTATACATGCGACAGATTATACATTCTGTGGGAATTACGAATTTTAATAAAATATATAACCTCAATATTTATAATTGATTCTAAACAGTTCAGTTTAGAACCCGGTTTTATCTAATTTAAACGAAACGGGAAAATCTTCAAATCCAACGATTTCACAAGTTTTAGAAATTTCAAAGAAAGATTTGGAAGATTTATTTCATAATTTTTACATGAGTTGTTGATTCTTCAAAGATACAAATATCCGACAACAAATGTTTGAAACTATTCCAACAACGAAATTCCTTCGCATGAAGGATAAGTTTTCATGAGGTTTCTGAATCATTTCAAGAAGAATCTTCTTCATCTTCATTGAATGATGACGTTCAACAAATTTCAAAGAATTGAATGGGTTACCTCCAACAAATACTCCAATCGTTTTTAATGAAAGTAGTTTCCTAATGTGAAATGAAGCAAGTACATGACACCCTTGTATTTAAAAAACTATTGGAAAATATGCTTATTTGATGCAAGTAAGAGGTCCATGATCCTTCTACTGTTCAAAACAAAATCAACATTCTATCCAACCTACCACATAAGATAAAAGTGGACTAAGGATCATCCACTTCATAAAATAATTGTGAACCAAAGTTGAGTGTTATACAAAAGGACCAACTAGTAAACTTCATGTTATGTTTGCCTGTTTTCAAGTAGTATTGAGCCTGTTGCCTAACGTCTGAAGCTTTAAAAGAATGATGATTGGGTAAGATGCAATGCAAAGATGAGCTTGATCAACTTTGCAAATTGAAAGTTTAGAGACTATATTTCCTTCGACCCGATGGCAAGACTATCATCAAAACCAAATGGATCTTCAAGAATAAGAAAGATGAAAACAGTTTAGTTATTCAGAAAAAAAAAAACGAAACAAATCAAGGCTTGTAGCTGTAGGATACTGTCAATGAAACTTTTGCTCCAGTTGCTCGAATTGAGGCTATACGCTTATTTCCTGCATATGCTGCTCATAAGGTTTTCACGGTCTTTTAAATGGATGTAAAGACGGCGTTTCTCAATGGAATTCTTAAAGAGAAAGTATATGTTGGTCAACCTCCAGGTTTTGTCAGCAAACAATATCCAGATCATGTGTATGCTCTCGACAAAGCTCTGTATAGTTTGAAACAAGCACCTCGGCATGGTATGACGTTTCTTTCAAAATTCTTTGATTGATATCGTTTCCAAAAGTTCACTCGATACTATCTTTTCATTAAAAAAGAAGGGTAAAACATATACAGTTAATTCAAACCTACGTTATGACATTATATTTGTGCTCAACAAATCTAAAATATTCACGAAATTTTAGAAATTAATGGTAAAGCGTAATGATTGGAGAAATGAAATACTTCTCGAAGCTTCAAGTAAATCAAATTTTCAAACGGGATTTACATAAATCAATTCCAAGACATTCTTGATATTTGAAAATGATTTAGAAAGGAAAATTTATATATGGTTCCCACTCCCATGTTTTAACAAGCTAAACTCAAACTTGATTTAGTTAGAAAACCAATTGATCATACTAATTATCGTAGTATGATTAGATCATTGATGTACCTTACTTCGAGTAGGCTAGATATAATGTTTGCAACATGTATGTGTGCTAGATATCAGGCAAACCCAAGTGAACATCATGTGTCAGCCGGTAAAAGAACTTTTCGATATCTCAAAGGGACTATTAATTTAGGCCTTTGGTATTCGAAAGATTCCGGCTTTGATCTAACTGCCTATTCAGATGTAGACTGTCGGTAACCCAATATAATCTTCACTTCACCATGGTAACAAGAAAAATAAGATGAGAGAAAATGGAAGAATTGTAGAGAGAAGTTAGAGAGAGAAATAAAGAGAGAAAAGTAGAATGGTTGAATTCTTACAAGTGAAAAATAACAAATGAGAATCAAAACACTATTTTCCATAGAGAAAATGGTTTTAAATACCCTAATGAGCCATGGGCTTCTAGGTGGAATTGGCTAGATTGACAATTGGCTTCAAGGCCACATTACACATTACAATATTAGATTACTAATTAAGCCCTTTACAGCCTCGACCTATTACAACATATAATTAAATAAGTGACCAGAGACCTACTATAATGAACGAACTTCCTTTTCGAACTCAATATTTATGAGGCTAACAATCTCCCCCGAATTGAGTTCATGTGACATTTACTCCTTCAAGAGAATCAATGAGATTTCTTTTGTCGTTAAGATCTTGTGGTCTTGGTCTCTGAATTCGTTGTAGGTTTGTTCCTTCATGCTTTGTGATCTTTGATCTTGAGCCTTTGGCATTGTCTTTCGACTTCGTCTTTATATCCGAGATCTTTAAATCTTTTCCTTCTTGATCATCTTTGCCACCTTGCGATCTTGTGTCTTGACCAACATGCTCATACTTTGCATCATCTTGAAAGCTTGCTATCAATCTCACCCAAAGCTTGATTTATGAGGAGTTATCTTTAATATCAGAGTTTGCGGAAGTCTTTGTCTTTAATTCTTGAGCTTTCATGATTCTTGAATCTTGATGCTTATAGAATGTCTTTGTAGATTGAGCATGAGCATGTGGTGATGAATCCGACTTCAGCTGGAATAGGCATCACCAATCTCCATTTTATTTATCCAGAAATAAAACGTATTAGCAATAGAGCGGGTAGACGAATAATGGCTTTGTCCATCGTCGATTTGGTTAGATTAACCTCCGGTTCCGTAGGACCATTTTACAGTATAAATATTGTAACTGTATCAGTTATATCATTCAAGAGAATCTCCTTGACACGGGATCCAGCTCAAAGCGTAGGATCTTCTAACACAGATGTATTAGATTTGCCATGCTTGCTAGTTCTCATTACCGGAACGTCTCAAAGCAGACAACACGGTAAGAGTGAATCAGATAGTTACTATCTTTCTGATTAAGTCGTCAATTCATTTCCTGGAACAAGTTTGATTCACATTGAATCGCACCATCGTTTCTTTCCAGTTGACACAAAAGCTAAAATCGATAGCATAATTCATATCGAATCATCGCAAGTCACCTACCGCATTGCAGTTTGATGATGACATTGAAGGATTTCCATTCGTAATTGTGAATACGTAAAGAGTACAATCTGAATGTTCTGGCTAGAATCACAAGGATAATGTGTAGGACTCTTGTTAACAACTTGTGAACTTAATGATGTTCAACAAGTGTTTGTCATGGAATGTGTCCTAATGAGATTTATTTGATGATCTCTTGGCTCTAAGATCTACGATTCATGCATTTTGTTTTTAGTAATCGGTTAAGCTAGGAGCAACTAGCCACCTTATTCAATATTAACTAACTCGTAGTGAGAAAGACAATAGTATTCGGTGTTATCACCTGACAAATGATGACACAGTTCTCTCCTTAGAGAAACTCGAATGGCTGGGGAGGTGTGTGCATTGCATTACAACTTGGCATGATGTCGCTTCCCAATGTCAGCAGATCAACATTGTTAGATCTACAGCATAAATATTTGACCCCGTTTCTACTTTGCCTTAAAGTTGGTGTTGGAGGGCTATCTTACTTTCTTTTCACCCTTTAATCCATAACATTTCTTTTTAATTCTTCAACCCTTCAATGCTTACCAAGACGTCATTACTAACACCTTGTTGTGATTGTTGCGCATGTTAGCTCAGATCTTAGTACGGGATATGGTGGGTGACATTCTCCTGTATACAGGCGAGGATGCATCTCGGCAAGGGTAGCGGAGATGAGCCTAGGCGTAACTCTGTGGTGTGATAATCGTTACTAACTTCGAGGTGAAATGTGTTACCCACTTAGGAATTTCATGAGGTGGTGCGGTCTTGACCGAGTGTTCTTACGGTTATTCGTAATAGCTTCTAACACTTGCTGACCGAACATTACCGATAAACCTTCACGTCAACCTGGCGACAGAACCAAGCGGCGGAGGTACGCGTGTGACTTCCGAATCGTCATGAACTAATGTTGTAGGGTATGTAGATCGTAACCATAAAAACCTTTTTGAAGAGTATCAAAACTTTGAGTCCAATAAGACACTTATTATTTTCAAGATCATATTTAAATACATTTCTCCCTTTATTTTTTTAAATACATAATGCCACTTAGTTTTTGAATACTTTGTGATTGAAATTGTCTTGAAATACCATGGAAAACTTTTACTTAGCATGAATTACATGGACATAAACTTGCCTCCCCTCATTTTACATATTTTTTTACACCCAAAAACAATGATACCAAGTTGTAAAATGAATATAAAATTGAGGTTGAACACTTAGTCATCTTATAACTATCATTCTATTGAATTGTCATTATTATCTTGTTGTTATTAAGAGACTTTTTGGGAATGGTTTGAATACATAAGAATGGACGTGATATGATGTATCCAAACTCATTAAACTTTGTTTTTCAAAAAACTCCCCCTTGAAAGATGGAGTGTTGAACACACAATTTTGAAACGATTATGAATTGACAATAGATATTCTTGAAAAAATTGTGTTCAACATTTTGAAAAACATCATGTTAGAAGACTTCTCTTCCAACTCTAAGGGTAAGCGCACTTATGCGTACACTATCCTTTTTCTTGAGCTCAAAACTTTGAATGTCTTGTAAGAACAGCTCAAGACCGAGAAAAGTTGATTTTCTCGTTGTTAGGATAAGTTATCTTTATAGATAAACTTTCCTTTCTTTGAAGTCCGGGTTACGTACTGATATTTGCACATATCATCAAGAAAAAAATTAGAAATAACATGTTTGGTGAAAACATTTAGAAACTCCTGTTCGAACTTCATTTACACCCCGAGTCGATATTAATCACATTTCAGGAACGTAAATGTTATCATTCCAAGAGACATGTCGAGAAAGAATATTTTTTTGAACATTTTCTGTTTTTTTTTGATATTGTATTTCTTTTGAAATTTATATTTTTGTATTTGTTTTATACAAAAATATTTACATGTGACCTCACATTGTTATGATGATGGTGAAACTAGTAATTTCAACCCCCTTCTTGTCGTGATGTATCTGTCTTGTCTGCTGGAGGAACAACTTTTGGAACCAGCTTTGAACTTGACAGTTCATTGTTGTGGTCGTGAATTCCGAGTTCTGAACTGTTATGATCAGAAGTCATTTGTCGTGGAGGAGCGAGGCCTGAACTGTGTGAATAAACATCATTACTCTTGTTCATTAGGTTAGAATCCTTGAGCCTGGTTTATGAGATTATCAGTCGTTTTCAGCAACCAAACGCCGAGTCTTCCCTTTTTAGGATTGAAAGATGTACCTGCACTTAAGTTAAGAGTACCTGCACTGACATCAAGAGTTTGTTCGCATTCATATTGGTTAGTGATATCTTCATTTGAACCATTTGTGGGTTCACTGTCAACCTTGGTTGTGCTAGATGTGAATATCTTTCCAGTAGGAACCCACCTAAGACCAACTGTCTTGAAAATTTTACCCGTGTCGGTTTCCACCTAAGACAAAACTATGAAGTCCATTGTTTTTCTCATGGACAACGAAGTCTTTTTATTGAAGACCATGTCTTTTTGGGATCTGTCTTTCTGGTTCTTTGCACACCTTATTTGTTCTACGGGGTTTGTTTTCTGTTCGTGTCTAACTGGATGGAACCTTAGCACGTGATTTGACTTCATTTAGGAATTTATGTTACACAAATAATCAGATTGGCATAAGACACATTTCTGACATGTTGAGCAAACAAAATGTTTGGAGTCAAAAAAACTTCTAGAATTCCTAGAGTGTTCTGCTATAGGCACAGTCTTTGTCGTGACGCAACTACTCTTAGATGCAGGCCAATTCCTAACCTTTGGTTTACTGATCCTAGTTTTAGGATTGCTACCACTGTCCGTGCTTTGTGTACTAGCAGAAGCATCACACTAGGTTTCTGAATTCCTACTGCTTCTTGTGTCTTTTTCTCACTTCCACTAGTATGATTATGAATCATGTCATTTGTGCTATACCTAGATGACATTGCAATCAGTGATGAGGTTTTGCAACAGCAATTCCTTGCTTAGGCAAATATTGTGTAGTGACTGTTTTGACAACATCGATATTGACATCAACTTGGGAGCAACCCGTAGCTTTGAAAATCTAGGTCGTTCAAACTTAAACCAGTCGTTGTCCCCTAACAACTGATGGTTTCTACGTGGTTGTAAAGCGTTTTCCCTAAAGATTGACGATTTTGAAACTTAGTATTCACACTATTTCCTGTTAATTTCCTTAACTTATTTTTTAATGCTGCAATTGCAAACCCCTTTTCCTGAAGTTGAGCTTTGAATTCATCATTTTTAGCAATCAAAGAAGTTGTGAGTTCTATGTTCTTAGCTCTCGTTGTCTTGATAGATATCAACATTTCTTTTAATGCTTTTTTTCAAAGTCTTATTTTCTTAAGTAACTTAGTCACTTTATGTTCACAATTCGATGTTTTATTGTTTCAATACATCTATTCATGTTTAACCTTGCAACATAACTTGTTACTTTCAAAATGACCATCGTTTCCCTTCTTTTAAAGCTTATTTTGATATTTAAGTTCAAGATTAACACAATTTTCTCCCATTCTTAAAAAATCTTTTTGAAATTGGGCAAACGGGTCTTTTTAAGACGAATATATTTCAGATTCAAGAGAATGATTGAGAGTTTTCAGTTGTCTGGTTATCAGTAAATTAGTCAGGCAAGGACATGTGTCCATGACATTGTTTAACATTCTGGTCACCTCTCCTTCATTATTGAATTCAGGTTGCTCAGTAATTTGTTGTCCGTAGCAATGCTATTGATTCACATTTTTGTACCTCAACCATTGCTCTTTCATCATATATGGGTTCTGATATCTGCATCATCAACTTGTGCATCATTCCTGATCTGCTGCTTGAACTGCTCTTTTGATCTGTCACCACTTGCTTTCATGATAACTGAACTACATCAATGCATCCAATTCAATACTCAGTCAGTCCTTTCCTCTGTTGTCTGGATTTGTCTACATTCACCCTGCTTCATACTCCATTTTGATGTTGTTCTCTTCACCAATCGACTTCTAACAGATTCCATGTGTTGGATCAATGTGTCATGGAATTCTGGAATATCGAGTCGAGTGTATTGTAGGAATTTGTTGCGTGTCATGTCAACATATTCATCATCCAAATAAATCCGTGACTTGATGAACATCTAAAACTGTGTCTCGAGTACTTTAAAAGCAGACATAAATCCAATCTCTTAAATTCTTCGATGTCAAAGTTAGCTTTTGAGTTGATCCATAACAGGAACATTGTGCCCCGTGAAAGTCCACTAGATCTTGACCAAAGAGTTTTGTGCAAATGCGCTTTTTGAATTCCAGACTCGAATCGTAGTTCCTTTTAATTGTCGTGTGAAAGATGCTTGAGTGTGAATGAAGTTTTCCTGAAAAGATCCCATGCAACTCTTTTTTTAGCTTTTTCTTCTGAAATAGCATCCAATCTTAAACTTTCTTGAACTGTGCATTCTAGAATCTGTAACTATATGTCATCTAACCTTTTCTGAATCGTTTGTGCATGAATATTGATTTGAGCATATAATCTATAATGAAATCAAAGTTTTGAGTATTATATCTTTGAAGAGTGAGGTTACCATATAGTTATGCGGGAGAGTCCTTTCTTGCATACTATCATCTAAACCTTGAAGGCTTTTATTAGCACGGACTAAAAAAATTCTCAAATTGTGTCTTGACACTTCTAAAGCATTCTGCAGTTGGACTCAAGAATGTTTCTTATGTAAGTTGTTGTTCATATTATCCTGTTCTGAGAAAGTTCTTGTGAATGTGTCAACATCTTCACCAAAAATATGACTAAATGCACGTTCAAATTCACTTTTAGTGATGCCTTGTTCAAGTATCCGTGTGAAATTTGATTTAAGTGTACTAAGACCGTTTAGGCAACCACCTTTCAAGATCTTTGCTTGTTTTAGCATTTGTTGCATGTCTTGTTCATCTGAAAATAGAACACGAAGATAAAGTACTTTCGTTCCATTTTTTAACCGTGAACTGTGAATGAAAATATTTTAGATATAAGCAGGTAAAGTGATCGTTGGTTAATATTAGATTACTAAATAAGCCCTTTTACCCGTCTAGCCTATTACAACATATAATTAATTAAGTGACCGAGACCTAATATAATGAACGAACTTCCTTGTTCGACTCAATATTTTGAGGCTAACAAAGACCATGCAGGATGTCACTTAGATCAAAAAAGTACATATGGCAGTGTTTAATTCTTAAGTGACAAGTTAGTGTGTTGGTCGTCAAAAGGAGTATTGCATGTCTATTTCCTACAGCAGAATCTGATATAGGTTGATGTTTCTGCTGTTGTGTCTCAAGTTGTGGATGCGTACTAAATTGACTGACTATGGCTTTCTTCTACGACAAATTACCAATTTACAGTGATTCAAAAATTGCTATTGCAATCTCGTGCAATCCAGTACAACACACTCGAACAAAACACATTGATGTGAGGTATCATTTTATAACGGATCATGTTAAAAGAGGAACAAAAGAGTTATAATTTCGTTGGTACTGAATTTCAACTTGCGATTTATTCACGAAATCTCTGCTATGAACTCGATTAAGTTTTTAGTCAAGAAGACGTATTGGTATGATGAGTCGCGAAACAAAATTCTTTACAACGAAATTGTTTTTGTTAAAAATATTTAGAAAAATACAAAAAATTTCTTTTATCAAATTTTAGAAAAATACAAAAAGATTTTCTTTTATATAAAATTTAGAAAAGACAAAAGATTTTCTTTTACATAAAATTTCAAAAAAGACAAAAAGATTTTCTTTTATACCAAATTCTAAAGAAAACACAAAAAAAAAAGATTTTTGGTTTTAATTATGGCTTTCGTATAATTCAATACGAAACCCGAGCTTCATTTGATGGCTTGTGTACATGTCAGTACATAACCCGTGCTTTAAAGAAAAGAAAATGATCGTTTCAGAGCATTTATCTTTGAAAAAGAAGAGAAGTCTTCTTTGACTTGAGTCATTGACAAATATTTTTCAAAATCTTTATGTGGTACTTAAAAGATAAAATTAAGATGTTTTAAAAGTCAATGATCTCAAGTTGATGAGTTACAATTAATTCAGATTTTAAAATGTGGTACTTAAAAGATAAAATCAATTTGTTTTAAAAGTTAATAATCTCAAGTTGATGAGTTGCAATCGATTCGAATTTTAAAATGTGGTACTTTCAAGATAAAATCAATTTTAAAAAGGTCTTCAAATCGATGTATTTTTTTGAGAAAAGTGTCTAAAGAAATAAAGGACTCAAAAGTGCAAAGAGGAACTCCCTTATAAATGTTTTAACAAAGATATGGTATTTTTCGAGGGAGAGTGTCCGTATAGTTTTGATAAGTTTTTCAAAAGAAACGGAAATGGAAAATTGTTTTACATTTTTTTGCGTTTTTAGCTTCATGTTAAAAATGTTTCTCGACATATGTTAAGGAGGAGTGTCGTTATAATGATTGAAAACTTTTAAAGATCAAAATTTTCTTCTTCATATGATGTTTGTGAGAATGAAGAAGAAAACAGAAGAGAGATTTAGTGATAGAAAAATAAAAAGAAGAGAAATTGAGAATCGTATACCTGAAAAAAATGAAAGTATATGTCATGTCTTCAAAG
Organism: Tanacetum coccineum; assembly: GCA_026074375.1. Classification (NCBI taxonomy): domain Eukaryota; kingdom Viridiplantae; phylum Streptophyta; class Magnoliopsida; order Asterales; family Asteraceae; genus Tanacetum; species Tanacetum coccineum. The sequence goes on along the minus strand of BQNB010030729.1, from coordinate 32,281 downwards.
CAAGACACACTTGAAAAAGAAAAAGAAGAAAATTATGCAAGAAAAAATGTCACCGCATACAAAAAACAGGAAAAGTGATTTGTTTCTACATTTCTTGATATTATCAAAATCTCATGATACGATTTCAGATTTACATTATTATTTATACGGACAATCTTTCTAACAGAATTATCTGGCGTACTTGATTGGTTGGCCACGGTGTTGATTAGTTTACTCCAAAATACTCCTATGATCTTCCAGAACCGGAATTGATCTACCCCGGAGTCTTCCTTCTAAATTAGGAAAGTTAGGTCTAGGTGAGGAGTTTGAGGTGCAAATCAACATGTTTCGAATGCCAAAAGGCCTTATAAGATAAAGCTTTGAATGAAAAAGAATGAACGAAAACATATAAATATGTCAAAAAGTTGACATAAAAAGATGAAAGAAGAATCGAGTGATAAGCAATGAAAAGGTTGGAGTTGAAAAGTGAGAGGCTTATAAGAAAAGATGAAGTTGCAATCTGCTTACACCAAGAATAGAAACCGGTCAACTCAATAATCTTAGGATTTCATTCATTGATTTCTGGTATTGAAGTAGACATCATGGACCCAGTGATGCAAATGCACAACCCCTCCTAGCCACTCAAGTACTTCTCAAAAAGTATTTGTTTCATTCTCACGGAGATTAAACGTATAATCTATCGACTTCTTATTCTGAGAATGTTGGTATTGAATAAAGGACTTCTGCTCAGTACCTTGCTTTACTAAAAGTGCACAAAGTCTAGATCCCATTTTGATGTTCAACAAAAATACTTAGGACGACAACACTACGTTTGTATTAAACATCAATTAATACAAAAAGGTACATAAAGTAAAGTGTCTTCGTGACATTGCCGAACAATTTTTGAGTTAACTACAATAGTATTCACAATGATTGATGGAAATCCTACCATTGCTAACACATGCCAACGCTGAATGTAAACTATTTGAAAATGATAGTTTAATGATTAAATTCGAGTTAAACTAGCAATTTATGTGATCTAGTAGTTATGTGTTTTCCCAAGGTAACATAACACTAGTTTTCAATAGATGCAATGCGTATTTGAATTTCATGATCATAATTTCCGCATCCTTATCTACAAAGATATTGATTTGATCATATTTTTCAATATTTTCATCAGTAATTTCAAGCATGATCTGGTGAAGTATGAACTTCATGGATTAATAAGGAAGAATTGTTCTTACCTGATAATTTTTCATTTATCTTCTACAACATACAACAATAACATTTCTACTTTCCAAGCAAGACTACTATCAACGCTTATTATAACATAAAAGTTACCTTTCAACCTTCACATGAATGATAGCAGTCAAGTTTGTTGGTTTGAGAGAGCTTATGAGCTATTTTAGGGGAGTATGTTTGTTATAAAGGGGAGAATGTTTGATTCTTAAAGAGGAAAATAAAAGATTTTGATTTCAATTTCAGGACTACAAAGGATATCTTCACCCAAGGCTTATTTGGAAGCATAAATATGGTCATGATGCTCATGATGGATCATAATCATCATGAGGGAGAGAAAATATAAGCTTAGTATTGGCCATAACATGAGAGAGATTAAGATATTATAATCTTGGGGAGAAAATTTAAAGGTCAAATCAAGTAAAAGAAAATGGGAGAAAGATATAAGCAAGTATATATGGGACAAATCAAAACTAGCAAAGAAATTGAATCAAAGAAAATCGTTATGATAAAAGTATTGATTAAGAGATAAGATTCTTATTCAAGATTGAGTTACTTCGTCAAGTGTTTTGAATAAGAAAGTAGGTGCTTCATTAACATTCAAAGATCAATCGAGATAGCGGTTCGACATTTGCATTGGAATTACTCTCAAGAATATCGACATTGTGTTCAGACAATCAATTTACTACTTCAATATTCAAGAGATGGAATATGTGATTGAGGGGAAGCTTAAAGAGTATGAAGATTCATGTGAAAAGTCAAGTGTTCAAGTCTTTTACAAAGAAATGCTCAACCAATATCATCGTTTTCAAGATCTTTCGTCAGCAACATTATGTGATTGAAATCTACATTCAAGATCAAGTTCGAAGATAAAGATTTCATACAAGATTTTTTAAAGATTCAAGTTGCTCAAAAGAAGATCAAGTTAGCTTTTGAGAATGCTGATTTGAGTTCGAGAGTGAAGTTGATACCTTCAGAGATAAAGAGATCTATCCTATTATATAAGGGAAGAAATTATATCGGGAGAGATTTGCTACAAGGTCGTCCTTAACTTTCATAAAGAATTCTCAGCGTTTTCGAGCTTCAAAGAAAAAGAAAATGACAGACTACTTCAGAATAAAGTGTTCAAAGCATAAGGAAGAAGTCGTCATCAAAAACATAATAAGAATAGTTCCCAAAGTAGATCATTTAGGGGGAGAATGTTAAAAATAAAGAAATAATCTACTTGTAGCACTGTTATAAAGTGTTTGGACTAAATATGTTAAGTTAGGAAAGTTTTAAAAAGATAGTTAACCAAGGGGTATAAATAGGTATTTATGCCATGGTTAATTGTAACAATTTTATTTTAATCAAAAGGCAAGTTAAGAAATTCTCTCTAATCACACACACTATTACACCTTCATTTACACACACTAGTCATCCATTTCATGAGGATTCCATGCATATAAGGAACTTGAAAAACGGAGTTATAACGAAGGAGATAGGATTTTTGCAAGATAAAATATATATAAAGTATTTTTATAAAAACAGTTTGATGTTATTGTTTCGGTACAGATTTATATAAAATTTGTGACCATTTTATTTTGATAGATTATCTCGGCACGATGTCGTACATATAAAGAACTTGAAAAATGAAGTTATAACAAAAAAGATACAATATTTGCAAGATTAAATATATAAAAAGCATTTTATATATAACAGTTTGATTTTTGTGTTTCAATACAAATTTTTATAAAATATATGAACATTTTATTTGATATATTATCTCGTCACGATTTCATACATATAAAGAACACGTAAAACGGAGTTAAAACAAGTAAGTTGTGAGGTTTTAAAGATTTCGAAAAGTATATATTATTTCACAGCTTTTACAAAGCTGTGAAAAGCTGCGGAAAAGCTGTGAACTTTGAAATCGGTCATTTTGAGGGCTTTCGGGTCTGATTTGGCCAAAGTATAAAACTACAAAGTTGTTCGGAATGATGTTTTACTACAAACATCAAGTTTTCAGAGACTAGAAGTGTATAGATATTTAACTAGAAATTATAAAAGCTAAATAACTTTATATTAATTTTTCTGCACTATTTTCCTGACATGAATAGTGTTGGTTCGGTTCAATAAAAACCTTACAAAATAATGTAGCATTACCTATATAATATTTATACATGTTTTTAACTTTATAAATATTATTTTATAAAATGATTAAACTATGTATAAAATATCATTATATAAATAATAAAAATATTAAATCAAGCGTTATTAACATATAATCAATTATTGAACAAAGATAATATTTTTACAGATACATATACTTGGACATTAAATATCAAGCGTGACTTAAATATTGTTTAAATTAAACAAAAACTATTAGGTGGTAATATAACTTTATAATATGCATTGTTGTATTTATTTTAAATACATCGTACTTATATGACCTATAATTAATTAGGTTGCATTCCGGCTATTCGTGGCGATATTCTTTGCTGATTGTTACTACATTTGATACCTTCATTTGATGTGAGTTTATAGCCCTACGTTTTACTTGTTTTGCATTTACTTTATCACTTTTGGGGTGAGAATACATGCGCATTTACAACTCGTTTACATGTTCGTTTACAACTTGTTACTCGTTTACATACACGTTTACAAAATTGTTTACATACTCATTACAAACTCATTTACATTATTGATTATAAACTCTTTTGCATGAACGTTTACAAACTCATTTACATGATGGATTACAAACTCGTTTACATACTCATTTACATATCTCGCGCTGGGATACATTGCTTATTTTCATTTTTGGACGCAAGTACATTACTTTACTTTTGAAATGATTACGGATTAGCTTAAGGTGCATGAACTGTTAACTACGATTGGTAGGCGCGAGTGTTATAAAATAGATCTATTTGGGCATGACAACCCCGTTCAGGTGAGTAGCTCTCACTAGTTTGACGGATTGGTCTAACGAACGTTATACCATGTCGGAGCATTGAACGACAATTACTTGAACACCTATAATGCTTGAAAGGATTGGCATACATTACAAGTCCGAGCCTCAGTATCATGAACTTAGTGTAATCGAAATCACATTTTCGTGACTATTGTATGTGTTACAATGGTCACACAAACTTTACAAATCTTTGATTTCCAACATGCATACTTACATTTTGTGACTATTATAAGGATTGAAATTGTCACACATACTTTACAAATCTTTGATTTCCAACATGCATACTTACATTTTGTGACTATTATAAAGATTGAAATGGTCATACACGCTTTACAAATCTTTGATTCCCAACATTCATACTTACATTTTGTGACTATTATAATGATTGAAATGGTCATACACGCTTTACAAATCTTTGACTCCCAACATTCATACTTACATTTTTGTGACTATTATAAGGATTGAAATGGTCGTACACACTTTATAAACCTTTGATTTCAACATTTATACTTACAAAAACCTATGAACTCACCAACTTTATGTTGACACTTTTAAGCATGTATTTCTCAGGTAAACAAGCTACTTGACATAACTGATGTGCATTGGAGTCCAAACTTTACAAGATTTCTTTTCAAACGACACATTTAGAGGTCGTTCTCTCATATCTTGTGCAATGGTATTATGAAGTAACGCTACCGGATCCTTATTCCACTGCGACCTAATTTGGGGGTGTTACAAGTTACGTCTGGATGTGACTGGCATAATAATTGTCATGGTTGGCAGGATGTGGGATGTCAGTGCAGTGACTGGCCGGTACTTGAGCATGAATTTTGTGGTGTATGACGTAAAGGTAAACCTCAGATGTTATATTCGCCTTTGTTGTGTATTTTTAAAACCGAAGTTTGTTGCAGGGTAACATGATTCATTGCTCTGCAAAGCAAATGTAACGCATAATTTTATAAGGCTCAAGGTAGGAAGCATCTATTCAGTAAAAAAAATTATGGTGAAACCTAACAAGGAGGAGTAACGGATTTTAAAGAACGATACCTACATGCTTGAATTTGATGGGTCGGTGACCATAAGAAAAGCTTTAGTTAAGGCATGCGACTTTGTGAGATACCCGTTCCAGTTGCAGGATTTTGATTGTATTAAACCTTCAGACAACAAGTATTTGATTGGTGAACTGCAATTACCTTGATACTTTTCAACGTAAGGTGTAATTTTATTATGTTTAAGACAATAACCAGTTATTGGTTTAGATGTTCATGAACTTACCTTGCAGATATTGCCGGTTATGTGACCAATGTCGGCAAAACAAATCATTTAAAATCAGGATTAAGGAATCTCGACTTCCACCTTGCTAACCACAATTACACCTCATAGGTGTGTTTTTAAATAAATCATTCTTTTCAACAGAGGCCAGACCATTAGGGTTATGTTTTGGGGTGGCCTTCGGGATGTGCTGATAGAGAAAAAAATAGACTAGTGTGTGCCCAATTATTCTAACTTCAACTAGTCCCAAGATGTACAACAGTAAGCCAAAATGAATCCTAGAGTTTCACAACACTTTACAAAAATCATGCGTTGATTTTCATATAAATGTTACCTTTCAAACAAGGTTTATCTGTCAAGCACTTCATCCATCGTGATTTTTGATGATGCCGCCATTCCTGCGATCAAGGCCTTGAAAAAAGCAAACAGGTAACCACCCGCACATTGTTAACATCCATATTTAAACAGTGATTTCATTTTCCCACTTACCTTGAATCTGTCTGGAAGTGTTGTGGAGCAGCACAACTCTGCAACACCTGATGACCTCTCTCAACCCTGGGATGGGACCCTTGAGAACCTCCTTATGTGGGCTCGCAACAAAAAGAAGGATGTACACACCTTTCTTTCCAACGTGTTTTTGGTATAACGTTGATCCATCACACCACATTCATAAACTCTGTCTTTGCAGTCTGTCACCTTCTACTGTAAGGTAACCATCGATGGTGTCAGGACAAAAAAGGGATGGAACTTCCCTTCATGTGGGAGCAACACATGTAAGAAGAGTGTGACCCATTAGAACGGCCAATTCTTTTGTGAGACGTGTAACAGGAAAATCGATTACCCAGTCTTAAGGTAGTGGCGTGTATTTTACACATTCTAACTAAATTAGAATAGAATGAATGCCAACATTTACCTTTCATTTTCACCACCCCTCTTGCAGGTACATGTTAGAGTTTGACGTGTCAGACGACACTACTCATGTTGTTGTTGTTATGTTCAGTGAAACGGCTACCTCTTTGGTCAAGTGTTTTGCGGACTCACTCATGGATGTAGCGGATGAGGTATATATATTTGTAGCATTTTTGGCAAACTCCAAACCTCTTTTGCACTAACTTTTGTCTACAGGCTGTAGAAGATCATCTAAGCTTGCCGCCCGCTTTGTCAAACCTTATTGGTACTGCTCATGTCATGGAAATCAAGTCACATACATATAATGAGTATAGGACCTTTGAAAGTTTCACGTGCTAGCAGATTAATCCATCGGACGGAATTGAGGACAGTGTGGGTTCCAGCACCCTAGATGCAGTTGTTGAAAACCAGACCCATAAGTTGAAAAGGCTTGCACGGCATCCATCCATTGCTACTCCATCCAAACCTATAGAGGAAAGAAAAAGCAAAAGGTTAGCAATCAACCTACAACTTGCACCTACACAGATTAAAAACCATAAGCAGTTTCCAATGCAATGACTAAGCTTGAAATCACTGACATCACCTGATATGGTATCATTTATTTAGAACAGATGTTGAGGATTCTGACACCGAAGATAGCGATGACTTAGCTAATGGCACAAGGAAGAACAAGGTTATTCAACTTTCTGATAAGAAAAAGAGAAATCGTATACTCAATCCCCTTGGTTTCTCAGTTACTTATATTCAGTTACATCTAAGCATTTTTTAGCATACCGACTTATACTCGGGTCACTAACATGTCCTAATATGATGACATCCCTTCAGAGTGGAGTTTGATGATTCCGACGCAGATGTTAGCTGCGGTTCAGGCAAAGTGGGCACGAAGGGCAAGGCTACCACTCATTCTGCTAAGGAGAAAAGGAAGCGGTACACTCACATCCCTTTGTGCCTTGTCGACTAATATTGAGTCATATACTAACATGTTTTTGGTTAGGTGTCATGCTTTTAGATACGTGTATGACGAGTTAGATTCAACATAGACGGCCAAAGATTAGATAGTTGGGCGCAGCAGCTACAACATAACACATGGTCTGCGTGGAGTCTCAAGAATGAGTATTTAGGGAAAAAGATAAGTACGGTCCCAATTGTTACTGGGGCCCTGTGTTTTGGTGCCTTGCACCTTCCAAGATGCATGTTTCGTTTAAAAACAATAATATTATAACAGTTATGTTGAATGGGTGGTTAACCACCCATCAATTATTGCACTCAATTCTATTATCCATTTGTTTAGTTTTATCATGAGATGCAATCATCTATTTTTTAGCAAGTTTGGATTCATTTCATTCTGTTAGAGACAAGGATCTTCGACTGCCTAAAACATACATCAATGCATGAACTTAACGACATTAAAAAAAACCTTCCTTCAAAAAAATTGGCCCTAACTAAATAATTTTCAGAATCTTAAATATTTAAGTTAACAAATGCTCATAGCAAGAAACAATATGTTTTGCACATCTAAAATTAATTTTAGCACGTTTGAAACAAAACTCTTGGTCTGTCTAATTTGGTTGATGGATGATTTTAACATGTTTGAAACAAATCTCTTGGTCTGCCTAATTTGGCTGATAGGTTATCCAAAATACCCCACTCTCTCACACGGCATACATCAAAGCATGAACTTAACAGATATGAAATCATGAACTTAACAGTTATGGAACATTTTAAAAAAGCACTAAAAAGATTGGGGCAAACAACAACATGAACAATCTAGCAAGACTCCAGTCAAGAAATGATCATGCCAATTAGCAAGATCCATTAACTGTTAGGCAAGATTATACAAACACGATGCGATACTCGTACAAGTAATGGAGCTAATAACCATCCCGCTTAAAAAAAGGTCCCGTGGCAGAATATTCTATAATTTAATCACCTCCTGATTTAGCATTCGACAAATATAATATTTAAAAACAAAAAACTAAGTAATGTACAGGCTCATGAGGGAAATCTAAAACCCTTCCAGTTAACAGTAACACGCCATCTAAAGTAGCCAGCCATTCTTTTTGGGTTGGTGGTTGTTGGCCCCTGATTTAAGATTCAGATCAAAATAAGTAAATTACTACCTTGATGTTGTCATGAAAGCCAGGGCATAACATTTATTAGCGCCTTAAATGTAATAATAAACCAAGGGATATCCAACAGCCAGCCTGTTGAATGTCTGCACCCTATATCTTTTCAGATCCTAACATAACAGTCAGATCCTGATATACATAACAACTCGAACACATTATCTAATCAACTATGAATGGAGGTACAGTTGCATTACATAGCTTTTGATGCCTATAAATCTTATCTATCATTTCAATCATCTATATCTTTATGTTATAGGTTCCCTGGCCGACCGTATGGTAAACCCAACGCTGTCAAACATGCTCAACAAATCTGTATTCATGACTTCCAATACAATTATTGGTGAGGATGGGAAAGTCCATAGTTATTGTGGTCTAAGGCTAGTAGAAATACCTGCATCCGGCTCAGGTAAAGACACACATCTAAGACATTCTCCCATTAAATGTACTACACATATGATCTAAATGTAGAAGTAATTGACTCATGCGAAGATTTCACCATATAGGTTTAAAACAACATGAACATCTTCAGCTTCGAGGTACGCACATACCTGTGGCAGAAGGAGACCCACATGTATTCACTTTACCTAACGGTACTAGAAATATATTTTTTAAAAATATTATGCATTTTGCCGGTGTTATGTACATAAAATGAATATTTCATGCAAACCAGTTCGATCTCATGACCAGCCGTTACATATGCAGCTAAAAAACCACCTAAAGGGGCGGCCCTAACCTCTGCATGTAATTTTACAAGGCGGGCTTGCAAACATCTCAGCCTAACTTAAATTAGACTATCTTTAAATGTCCATTCATCTATCATTTTCTTGACAACCACAATATTGTGGATGCAGGTGTTCCTGGTATTTACCATAACCTTGGTCCTCCATCATACCAATGCTCTATGTTTAATGTGGCCATGTGGTACGATGAGAGAACTGACAAGGTCAGAAGGGCTATAAATCCAAGTTTTTCTCTTTGCTACCAAGAAGGTAAAGTGCTACTCCCCAGATTCAATGACACACCTCAACCATTAAAAAAACTACTAGACTATAATGATCCTACAATATCAAGGTTTAAAGATCATATCATAGTATACAATAGTATGTTTTGATTCACATCGTTTGGAGCCACAATAGACCATTCAGTTAATTCAAGGAGAGGACCATACACATTCAGAATAAATGGCCAAAACTAACATCGAATGGGTTCCTTTCTTTTGGCAGAAGGAGTTCCACCAAGGTATGCACAACTTTACTTCTTTGACACATAGAATGAAATTAGGAATAGGATGTCTGCTTTCATGAGTAAAGAAACACCTAAAACAGTTGACAATAGTGGGCAGCCTGATTTAATTGTTAGACCACACAAGCACAATGGCCAAATAATTTAGAATGGCAAAAGAATGGTGTCATTCGCATAGTGATGTTAACTTCGGGCTTAGGCTGCTAAGCTAGAGAACAGCAACAAGACAGTACAACGCACATACTGTATCCGAAGTAGCGGCTCTCATTATAAATGATTTTGGCGATGGTCTTCCTTCAAGGGATATAGTAGTCAACAAGAACACTGGCCCACAACGCATTTCAGAATTGCACCCAAGCTACATGGTGCTACAATATCCTCTGTTATTTCCGTATAGTGAAGATGGATACCATGAAAAGATACCTTATTACATAAATGGAGGCAGTCAAAAAACAAAACGTGGATATGTAACAATGAAAGAGTATTATGCTTACATAATTCAGTAGTGAAATAACCAAGGCACCACATTGTTAAGAGGAGGCAGACTATTTTAGCAATATTTGGTTGACGCCTTCACGGCTATTGAAGAACAACAACTTAAATGGATAAGAAATAATCAAGACATGCTCCGCTTAGATCTGTATCACAATCTTTGCGATGCTGTCACAAGAGGAGAAACAAGCACAGTTGGACTTGGGAAGAGAATAGTTTTACTCTGGACTTTTACAGGTAGCCCAAGATACATGATACAAAACTACCAAGATGCAATGGTTCTATGTCGGGCATATGGTAATCCAGACATGTTTATCACTTTCACTTCTAATCTAAAAAGGCCTGAAATTGCTGAGATGTTGGCTTATGTACCTGGCCAGAAATCTCACAATCGGCCAAAAATAGGGACCCGAGTTTTTAAAATGAAACTGACCGAGCTTTTAGAGGATCTTACCAAAAACCAGATTTTTGGAGTATTTTGCGCAGGTAATGCATATCACTTTATAAAGTCGATCTGTCGCTTCTCCTAAATTATTTTGAACACCGGCTATTAACTCGCTTTTATTCCCTTTTAGTTGTGTATGTAATAGAAATCCAAAAGCGTGGATTCCCCCATGCACATATACTCCTATGGCTAGAAGAATGATTCAAGTGCAGGACGCCCGATGAAATAAACGATATAATCTTAGTAGAGCTTCCATCTCCAACAAACGATCCAGACGGGTATAATGTAGTTACTGAATTTATGTTGCATGGACCTTGCGGTACAGACGCAAAACACGCCCCATGTTCCATCGAGTGAAAATGTTCAAAACATTTTTCCAAAACTTTTTTGGCAGAGACAATTATCAATAAAGATGGATACCCTATTTATCATCGCATGGATAATAAAATCACCGCTGTAAAAGGAAAATTTACTTACGACAACAAACATGTGGTTCCTTACAACCGGTATCTTCTTATGAAACTCCACGCACACATTAACGTTAAATGGTGCAACAGTTCAAAAGCAATTAAGTACTTATTCAAGTACTTAAATAAAGGTCCTGATAGAGCAACTATTGTCATACAAGAGAACGTTAATGTCGATGCTAATGGGGGCGTCTAAACAGGTTATGGAGGTTGACAAAATAAAAAAACTACCTAAATTATCGGTTTCTAGCTCCATGCGAGGCTGTGTGGCGTCTATTTTCGTTTGATATCCACTACTCATACCCAACAGTCATGCAGTTGAATTACCATTTACCAGAGCAAAATGCAGTCACATTGCATGACTCTGAAAATTTGCCAACTTTGTTGGAAAGGGAAGGTATCAACCTTACAATGTTCACCAAGTGGTTTGAGTTAAACAAGGAATATCCGAAAGCCAGAGAATATACTTATGCTGAAATACCACAACACTATATGTGGCACGCAAAAGCAAAAAAATGGAAGCCAGGGAAACAAAAAAATGCATAGGCAGGATTGTTTATTCAACCCTCGCTTCTGGAGAACGATATTATCTGATAATGTTATTAAATGTTGTTAGAGATGCTCGGTCTTTTGAAGAACTGAGGATGGTTAATAAAAAAACCTATGCCACGTTCAAAACAGCATGTTTTGCATATGGCCTACTCAACGATGACAAGGAATTGACACACGCTATCTCAGAGGCAAGTTTTTAGGCATTGGGGCCATAACTTTACGACTTATTTGTTACAATTTTGCTATTCTATGATGTAAGTAGACCACTACAACTATGGGAAGAGAACTGGGTCCGTTTGTCAGAGGATATCTTACATAAAAACAGAAACTTTATAGATGTCCTGAGTTGCAGATGACGGATGAAAAACTTAGAAACTATTGCCTACTAGAAATCCAAGAACTTTTAAATAGGCATGGTAGATCTTTAACAGACTTCAAAGATCTTCCACAACCCAATCCAAAGTTACTAACAAACCTGAACAATCGTTTGATCAGAGAAGCCCTCGCCTTTATGGTAAACAAGAGTAAGGTCGAATATGAACAACTTCATTCAATGTTAAACCCCGAACAACGTTTAATCTATGAAAAGGTAATTGAATCTGTGCATAATGACAGAGGACAATTTTACTTCATTCATGGATCTGAGGGAACAAGGAAAACTTTTTTATACAAGACTATAATCGCAAGATTAAGAACAGCACAAATGAGTGTGCTTGTTGTGGCATCTTCGGGTAAGCTTTTTTGTACATATCTATTAATTGGTTTAATCTTTAAAAAATATATTGCAGTGCTTATTACAATGACTAAATTAGTGATAACTAACTCAGTTTCATAAATTGGAATAGGCATTGCATCGCTGCTACTACCAGCAGGCAGAACAACTCATAGCAGATTTGTTATACCACTAGAACTAATGGAGAATAGCATATGCGGTATCAAACAGAACACCCATTTAGCAGAACTAATGCAGCAAGTTCAACTGATTATTTGGGATGAGGCACCCATGACTCAAAGATACGCTTTTGAGGCATTAGACAAGATGTTACAAGATATATTAGGATACAAAAATCTAGGAAAAAGAAATCGTATTTTTGGAGGAATGACGGTATTGCTAGGAGGGGACTTTTGACAGATTCTACCAGTTATCCCAAAGGCTAAAAGATCGGAGGTAGTTCAAGCTTGCATAAACCGATTAGAATTGTTGAAATGTTGCAAAGTTTTCACACTTACATGCAGCATACAGTGAATGAGTATACTCGCAACGGAGAAATTGATACTCGAAAACAAAATTTCAATAGATGGGGTCTGGCTGTTGGTGACGACAAATTACCAGCTAAAAAAAAGGAAATGAAGGATGAGCCAACATGGATTGAAATTCCAGAAGAACTCCTTATCAAATCATGGACTACTCCCATTGAGCAGATTGTCTCAGACACGTATCTCGATTTCACTTCAAGGCAAACTAACGATGAGTATCTTAAAGAAAGAGCCATTCTAACCCCCAAGGAATGATGATGCTTATGCAATCAATGCGTACATGTTTTAAAAGTTAGGAGGGGCGCCGTTAACTTACAATAGTGCAAACAAAATATGTAAGGCATCCACGAATACTGCAGATCAACACCACCTATACCCCGTTAAGTTCTTAAATTCCTTAAACTTCCTAAGAATCCCCCCCCCCCTCATGCCCTCTAATTAAAATAGAAACTCCCTATAATGCTCATTCGGAATGTAAATCCAAGTCAGGGCCTGTGCAACGACACTAGACTCATCATCACTGATCTTGGCCAATTTGTTATTCATGCTAAAATCCTTACTGGATCACATATAGGAGACAATGTCATCATACACAGAAATGTGCTGACCTTCACACAATCAAAATGGCCATTTGTGTTGAAACAAAGATTGTTCCTAGTCAAACCATGCTATGCAATGACAATTAATAAAAGCCAAGGGCAGTTTCTAAATTATGTCGGTCTCTATTTACCAAATCATGTGTTCAGTCATAGTCAGCTTTACGTGGCACTGTATAGGGTCACAAGTCCTGAGGGACTAAATATCTTAATGATTGAAGACGAAGACAAGTAATTCAAGAATCGCACCTGGAACATTGTTTTTAAGGAGGCCTTCAACAACCTATCTTAAGACAACTACCTACATAAAACTGATATTTAGTTTATTATACTTATTATTACATTTTGGCAAAGAATTTATAAACACAATTTCAGATCATCTCGGTACTAACAATAATGTGAAACCATAAACACATAAATCAGGAACATCCAAAAAGAAATTTAGAACCACTTTACATAATCTAATTAGAAAGAAAGCAATACTTGTAAACGCGGTCTTCTACACGACCAAAACTACAACTCCATTGACACACGCTACAAAAAGTACCTATGAGTTGCTACACCAACTTTATTAATACAGAAAAGTCCCTTTCTTAATAAACAACGCATTAGACAATCCTTAAGTCCTTTGCATCCACTGGTGTTTCAAAACGGATGCACTACCTACCTAATCCAACTTGCAATTGACCGACTTATCAAACTCAAATCCAAAATCAATATAACCTGCAAACCTAATCTACCAAATAAATCATTTCAGATACATAACTGGTCTTTTGTCGCAGTCAACAAACAAACTTTATAAACATCCACCTCAAATATTCAAATACCATCTACATAACCAAATGAAAAATAAGTCCACAAAGCCCAATTCCCAGGAGCATAATTTACTTGCCGCAATCAATATAACATCATTGCGACTTACAATTGTATACAATAACTTATCAACAAGAACGGCCAATACATATATGCAAATAAACACCATTTTAGATACATAAACGGTCTTTTATCACAGTCAACAAACAAACTTTATAAACATCCACCTAAAAAATCAAATACCAATTACATAAAAAAATGAAACATAAGTCCACAAAGCCTGATTCTCATAAGTATAATTTACTTGCCGCAATCAATATAACATCATTGCGACTTACGATTGTAAACAATAACTTATGCAAATCAACACGCAGGAAGTATTACAAACGTTGATTCAAAAGTAAGCGCCCTAAACACTCAAGATCTATAAGTTAATATTGGAACACCTAACAACCATTCATCTCAAAAACATAAAGACGTTGAGCTTAACACATAAATAACAACAGTTACACACACTCATTTCAAGTAAAACTACAAAAGAAACATTGATACGAAAATCTAAACAAAAACATTAACCAAACATTCACCTTCATTAAAAACAACCATTAACATTGAACATAACCCTTAACATTTAAACGGTTAGAATAGTTCATACAACCTTCAAATACAACTAACTTAAAACATAGTCTAGGAAATAAAAAAACATAGCATTATTAAACCATTATCACCAGAATAAAAGCCACCCATCCCCAGTCCCTACTCAGAGTTGATTGTTGCCTCTATAATCTCCAAGTGTCCTTTCTTGGTGCTGATCTCATCCTCGGCTTTAGCAATCAACTCATTCAAACCCATCAGCTTATTATTCCCAATCCTCCTGCTATCCCTTAAAGACCTCAAGCTATCATAATACTCTTCCTGATCATTCATTGCCTCCATCTCAGCAATCATGGCATTCACCTGAGCTAAGAAACTCCTAACAGTTTGGGCTTCATCACGGATGGTCCTAATGAAACGCTTGCACTCAGCTGTTTCTTACAGGATAAACACTTTCATGTATTTTGGGGTCTTGGTCTCGCCACTAAATTTTGCAATCTTATCTATTGCACGCCTTGCAACTACATTCGAAGGTCCAGGAGCTGCCATTGAAAGAAATAAGTATGAATATGTAGGAGAAAAGTTGTAGGAGAGATATTGTGTGGTGAATGATCAATCTTGCTACCAAATAATGATATATATAGAGGAATTGTGTAGTAGAGAGAAGGCAACCGAACCATCATGACGATGGAAACTTAGGCGGCGAAACTGAAATGAATTAAAGCGTCCGTCAAATCATATAGAGAGGGGAAAAAGAAATTCACAAACTAAACCCTAATACTTTCAACTTCATACAAAGTAAATCCCCCAACTTTCTAAATGATACAAACTAAACCCATTACATTTATATTTTAACCATCCAAGAACCCTCAACTCAACCATGCGTACTTTCAACTTCATACAAACTAAATCCCCCAACTTTCTAAATGATACAAACTAAACCCGTTACATTTATATTTAAACCATACAAGAACACTCAACTCAACCATGCATTTCATTACCGAACTAGGGACATAGCAGCTTGCTTTGCAATAACAGACGTTTAATTAAACAGCAATCATGTCATCTAAAATACAAACTCACGTTGAACCTTCTGTGAATTGAGCTTACAATAAACCGACAAAAATCCCTTCCGTAAATTCAACTTACAATAGACACACGAAGTTACTATTCCTCAACTTACAAACCCCATACATGATCACCATTTAGAGGCAACCAGTGCACAACGCCCGAGTCTGCATACCTAAGTTGGCAAACTATATCTAAATGCAATCAACATTTCACAAAATCATTACGCAATTAAGTATTAGACATAACCCGTGTGCATTGCACGGGTCTGAAGGCCTCGTATATTAAAAAAAATCAGTCTATATATTTATTATGAAGTATTAAATGTGTACAAATCTCGCTGTCAAAATTGTACAAGATTTAAAAGGGAGTCTTAATGACAATCTTATAATATATATGATTTTAAGGCTAGATCATGAAAGGCCATGAAAGTGAAAGGGTTGCGAGAATTGATCACATGGTATTTAGTATATAATTATAAGTCGGTTGCGGATTGAGACAAATTTGAAAAGGTTGCAAGAATAATTGATGATTTAACCTAATCTATGCCTATATAAACCGGCCAAAATCACGTGCACAAACACAAAAGTTCAAATCTTCATTCCTCCTACTTTTTATTTTGTAATTTATTGTTAAAATTGTTTCTTGATTTTTTTTCGTGTGCATGTAATACATTTGTTTTCTCTATAAAGACGCACATCAAAGAGAACGTCTGCAAAAACAGGTTTATAATACTATTCTTTAGTGTTGAGTAATATAAAAACTTTTATCTTTGTGTCTAATGGTTCTATATATGCATGCATTTTTATCGTTGAAACGTGAAAATAAAATCTTGGTAAAGAGCTTAAGGAAGAGAGACGAATGTCATGCTGAAAAACTTAGCCATGGTGATAAAGCGAGTAGTGACTTCACTAAAGAAAACAAAAAAGCCCTGTCAAGCAATTATGAGGTAGATTATTTATTGTATAGTTTTAGTAATTTGGTGAATCTCCTTAGCT
The DNA here is from genome assembly GCA_026074375.1 of Tanacetum coccineum. Lineage (NCBI taxonomy): Eukaryota > Viridiplantae > Streptophyta > Magnoliopsida > Asterales > Asteraceae > Tanacetum > Tanacetum coccineum. The sequence continues at coordinate 15,279 of BQNB010030729.1, read as the reverse complement.
CATTTTTTGTGATACAGAAAGTGTTCAATTACTTATATGCAATATTTTTTCCCTTTGTTTTTCAGGTAGAGATAGTAAGCAGTGAGACTGTAATGGACTCCGTTAAGATAGTATGAAACGATATTTAGGAGATAAAAACAAAAGTTTTCAAAATATGTATATTATGTTATATCACATACACATAACACATGGAATATTTGATGTGATACATTAAGGGTGCGTTTGGTTTATAGGTTTGAGAGCTGGTTTAAGAATCCAAGGTACAATCCAATGTTTGTTTGACATATTACTTTTTGCTTTTGGATGCAAGTCAAGAATATTTGGGCATATGTAAATCCCAGCACCATATCCATCTTTTGAAAATATGGTAGGCCCATTTAATTTTTTTATCAATCTCTTTCTTCAATTGTATATTCTCCTAATTGGTTGGACCATAGGTGCGATGATTTACTTCATGGGCGAGGTCTCTGGTTCAAGTCTAGGATGGCCCAGCTACGCCAGGGAAAAGAATAGAAGAAGCGTCTAACTCCTTAAAGCATGCTCCACTTGGCTCGGGGGGTAATTTTAGATTTAAAGATTTCCAATCTTTTACAAAATCCCCAGAACATCAAAAAATAGCGGAATAGAATAAAAAATTTCGAACACGAAAACTTTGTTAAAAATTATCCCTTTCTTTAGCAGGCTTGGGACTAAAAGAATGGTTGGGACAACACACATCCATCTCGTTTGTATTTTGGATACCCGTATAACCATCGAAGGCTTGAGTAATATATCTGGAAATTCCCTTTGATTCCTTATTAACACTGTTTTGAACACAAGCGGTACATTCCAAAAGAACCAGTATTCACACATCTTTACCCTTGGAAAAAGAGAGGATAGAGAATCCGTTGATAAGTTTATCTGGATCCGAGGTATCTATTTGGTTTGTACTATAATACCTTGTTTTGACTGTATCGCACTATGTATCATTTATAACCCCAAAAATCCTCTACCTTTCATTTAAATAGAATTTAAAATGGAGAAATTCCAAAGCTATTTAGGGCTAGATAGATCTCAACAACACTCTTTCTTATATCCACTTATCTTTCAGAAGTATATTTATGTACTTGCTCATGATCATGGTTTAAATAGATCTATTTTGTTGGAAAATGTAGGCTAATGAATGGGGAGTCTGCTTTAAAATAGAAAATCGTTCACCTTGCACGCACCCCTCGAGCATATGCTTCAATAGGAATCACACAAAGGTAGATTATAAACCTATAGTAAAATGAAAAGCCCGGACTCGCTTACGGAAAGTAGAAATAGAAGCAGATCAGTTTTGTGTGAATGGATACTCTAAGATAGAGCGAGAAAAATTGAATTTAATTGATTCAACTTATAAGATGAAATATGGGATTATTAACGGTACCTTTTTTAGAGAATGTTAATAAATTCCAAAATCCATTTCGTCGTCCAGTAGCGACAACCGTATTTTTGATTGGTACCGCAGTGGCCCTTTGGTTGGGTATTGGTGCAACATTACCTATTGATAAATCCCTAACTTTAGGTCTTTTTTAAATTGATTCAATTGTGAAATAAAATATCATGACGTATGTATCTAGGGAGCAGTCGCTTCAAAGTGAATTCTCCCTAGATACATCTATTCAATTAAATTATGTCAATTAAATTATGAATCTATGCCGATTCCTAATATCTAAATTGTCCTAAAGATTCAAAACTTATGTTTTGGCCTTTTTCTAAAAAAAAAGATGAAAAAATCCAATGGATTTAAAACTTATTTTTCGGTAAATCGATTACGAAATTTTTTTCTAGAATTCCTAAAATTTGTTTGACATCTTCTATGTGAAAATGCTCCATTTTCATAAGATCTTCTTGGCTGTTATTCAAAAGGTCCAACAGTGTATATATATTGGATCTTTTGAGGCAATTATAGATCCTGGGAGGCAATTCTGATTGGTCAATAAAAATCGATTTCAACGCCATTTTTTTTTTATTTTTTGTTAGTTTAGCCAATTTATCATAAAAGGTAAAAGGGGGTAAAGGAATCATGTGTTGATTGTCCTCTAAATTTAAATTTTCTTCTTTGGTATGTAAAAAGGGAATCAATAAATCAATCAAATTCCGGGAGGCTTCGTGAAGTGCTTCTTTAGGAGTTAAACTTCCATTTGTCCATATTTCGAGAAATAGTATCTCTTTGTTACCATTTTCATAAGAATGAATACTATGATTCGCATTTCGAACAGGCATGAATACAGGATCTATAGGATAACTTCCATCTTGAAAGGTATTTGGCGCTTTTATAAGATATCCGCGATTCTTCTCTATTTGTAATCCAATAACCAACTCAATGGGTTCTGTCAAGGTAGCTATATGTTGTGTATTATCGACGATTTCTACATAAGGCGGTAAGATGATATCTTGAGCAGTTACATATCCAGGGCCCCTGACACAAATAGACGCCTCACAAGTTCCATAGAGATTACTTCTCAATACGATTTCTTTCAAATTCATTAAAATTTCATGTACCGATTCTTGAATACCCATTATGGTAGAATATTCGTGTGATATTTTCTCAAATTTTGCGCGTGTGATACATGTTCCTTCGATTTCTCCAAGCAAAGCTCTTCGCATCGCAATGCCTATTGTGTCTGCTTGACCTTTCATAAGCGGAGACAGAATAAAGCGCCCATAAAAAAGACGCTTACTGTCTGCTGCTGATTCAACACACTTCCACTGGAGTGTCCGAGTAGATACTGTTATTTTCTCTCGAACCATAATAATATTATTTTATTTGATCAGATCATTGAATCATTTATTTCTCTTGTTTCTCTTGCTATTGAAATATCTTCCATTTTTTTTCTATACACGTCTTTTTTTCGGGGGTCTACAGCCATTATGTGGCATAGGAGTTACATCCCGTACGAAAGTTAATAGTATACCACTTCTGCGAATAGCTCGTAATGCTGCGTCTCTTCCGAGACCGGGACCTTTAATCATGACTTCTGCTCGTTGCATACCTTGATCTACTACTGCACGAATAGCATTTGCCGCTGCGGTTTGAGCAGCAAATGGCGTCCCTCTTCTTGTACCTCGGAAGCCACAAGTACCGGCAGAGGACCAAGAAACCACCCGCCCCCGTACATCTGTAACAGTCACAATGGTATTATTGAAACTTGCTTGAATATGAATAACCCCCTTTGGTATTTTACGTGTACTCTTACGTGAACCAATACGTCCACGTGAACCCTTTTTCGGTATAGCTTTTGCCATATTTTATCATCTCATAAATTTGAGTCAGAGATATATGGATATATCCATTTCATGTCAAAACAGATTCCCTATTTGTATATCAGGTCTCTTATTATCCTTGTCTTTGTTTATGTCTTGGGTTAGAACAAATTACGATAATTCGTCCCCTACGACGTATTAGTCGACACTTTTCACAAATTTTACGAACGGAAGCTCTTATTTTCATATTTGCCACTCCTTACTTTAATTTTGAATCTACTTCTTGGAAGAAAATAAGTTTCTTGAAATTTTCAATTTTTAATGGTATTCCTACGAAATAAATAGGGAAACACCTAATCTTTCGAATCTTTGTTGCGGAGTCGATAAATTATACGACCTCTGGTTGAATCATACCGACTTACTTCAATTTTGACTCTATCGCCTGGCAGTATCCGTATAAAACTACGTCGGATCTTTCCTGAAACATAACCTAGAATCATATCTTCATTATCTAAACGAACCCGGAACATACCGTTGGGAAGCGATTCAGTAATTAAACCTTCATGAATCCATTTTTGTTCTTTCATTCCAGGCAAAACCCCCTTGAAGTATTAACTAGTGGAGGAAGAACCCTATTAGACAACCCACTTCTCTTTTGTTTTTCACAAATAAGAAGTTTCATATTCAATTTGGATATTAGAAAGATTACCATATATAACACAAAATTTCTCCGCCTATTCTTTCTAGTCGAGCCTCTCGGTCTGTCATTATACCCCGAGATGTAGAAAGAATTACAACACCCATCCCACCTAAAATTCTAGGAATTCTTTGATAGTTAGAATAGATTCGTAGACCCGGCCGACTGATCCGTTTTAAATTTAAAAGATTTCTATAAGCGCTTTTCCTATTCCTTCTATGTCGTAGGGTTAAAACCAAAAAATATTTGTTGTTTTCTCGATGTTTTCTCACGTTTTCGATAAAACCCTCTCGTAAAAGTATTTTCACAATACTTTCGCTGATATTAGTAGATGCTACTCGAACCACGCTTTTTCTATACATATCGGCATTTCGTATAGAGGTTATTATGTCAGCAATAGTATCACTACCCATGATTAATTAAAATTATTGGTGCCTCCAAATTTGGATATAATCAACATGTTTTTCTTTTTTTTTTTTCGTATTTGTTTATGAATATGAATTTTGAAAGGTATATACGTGAGACAAAATCTACTAAATGAATCTTAATCTATTTCTTTTAAATACCCTACTATAACCATATCGTGGTCTCATTTTATAATACCTCGGGAGCTAATGAAACTATTTTAGTAAAATTGAACTGTCTCAATTCTCGGGCAATCGCACCAAAAACTCGAGTTCCTTTTGGATTTCCTTCTTGATCAATCACAACTGCAGCATTGTCATCATATCGTATTATCATACCGTTGTCACGTTTAAGTTCTTTACGAGTACGTACAATTACAGCTCTGACCACTTCTGATCTTTGTAGAGGCATGTTTGGAACTGCGTCTTTGATCACAGCAACAATAACGTCACCAATATGAGCATATCGACGATTGCTAGCTCCTATGATTCGAATACACATCAATTCTCGAGCCCCGCTGTTATCTGCTACATTCAAATGGGTCTGAGGTTGAATCATATCATTTTTTTTTTATCTGTTTTTACAATACAAGGGTCAAAGAAAAAAAGAAATATTATTTGTCCAAAAAAAGAAACCTGCATCTGCTATTTTTAATTAAGGCCTATTTCTTTTTTAGCCCGAAATGATAAATTGAGCTCGTATAGGCATTTTGGACGCTGCTATTGAAATAGCCCTTCGGGCTATATTTTCTGTTACTCCACCCATTTCATAAAGAATTCGACCAGGCTTAACAACAGCTACCCAATATTCGGGAGAGCCTTTACCTGAACCCATACGTGTTTCTGCGGGTCTTACTGTAACTGGTTTATCTGGAAATATACGAACCCATATTTTTCCACCGCGACGTGCATTTCGTGTCATTGCTCGTCGACCTGCTTCTATTTGCCTAGATGTGATCCAAGCGGGTTCAAGTGCCTGAAGAGCGTATTTACCAAAACAAATAGTATTACCTCGATAAGATATTCCCTTCATTCTTCCTCTATGTTGTTTACGGAATCTGGTTCTTTTGGGGTTATAGTTGATGGTTTGTTTTGAATTCCATCTCTACTACAGAACTGGACGTGAGAGTTTCTTCTCATCCAGCTCCTCGCGAATAAAAATAAATTCAAATTAAAGATTTAGAATTCAATTCAGATATAATATAATTTAGATATACATGTATTTAATAAGTAATCTGCTGACTCATGGAATTATACGACTAGCACAAAAACCCTTCCACTCAAATATAATTCCACCCCCAAATTGTGAGGTTCTCCCCTAGATCTTTAGGAATTCGGTTATCCATCTTTGATACCCAAGATAATTTATGCCTTTAGCTTTCTCGAGTAAAGGTTCGAATGCAGTCATATATGTCTATTCCGTCGTTACGGATGTGTACGTATGGTCTTTGTCACCTATCCTGGAGCATTGGTATCGGTATTAAATTATATGAGAGTGTACCAGTAGTATATATAATTCTAGAACTTGCTTTAGTGATGCATCCCGAGACTGCGTAGTGAGTAATAAGATATGTTAAGTGATAAGAGGCACTAAGATTAACCTATGTTTTAAACCTGTAATTGTTAATATGGTCACATCGACTATATAACTATCCACACACCCATGCTTCACACTCATTTTTAGTGCAAGACTCCCCTAGTGAAACCCTCAGCCTATCCCTTTTGCAGTTTTTGTAATTTTCTGGTTAATCTAGACTATTAATGAAGAGCATTGTTAAACCCAAATCGCCTTAACCTTCCATGTATATACTTGCTTTTAGGACATTATTGTTTAACCCAAGTTAATTATTTGAGTACACGGTTGCTAAGTCCTTATCCTTGTAAATATAATTTTGGGACGATTGGTATTCCTGGTAGTATTTATTCCGCGGAAGAATGGGAAAGAAAAGTTAAATCAATACCCCCATATGTTTTTTAAATAATCTCTATGTTATGTTGATCCAACTCAATTCGAAGTAAAAGTTCAAGTGTAGGGGTGTATCTATAAACCCCAAGTGATGTATTATGTTATGTAAAACAAAAGAAAAGAAAAAGAAAGAGTTTAATGTAAAGTTTTGTAGAGTTTGTGCATCTTGTCTGAGTGGTAGAGTCTTTGGCTTAGCAACCAAACTAGCGTGTATTCCTATAAGATAATTAACTCACCACTTCACCCAAAAAGTCACTCCCCAAATATTTCTCATCCGTTTCTGTTTCCATGTTATCATATTACACCTACACCCCAGAACTCTTTTTAAAGACCTCTTTGATAGTAACTATTAGTACTTACGCTAGCAGTAGATGTTTGATCATTTATCAAGCCTATGGTAATTTATATGTTGAGACAGGTAGTGAGTGTTATATTTTCCGTTTCCCATATTGTTATAATTCATTATACACCCGAGAGAAAGAGAGAATATCCAAACACTTATTGTGAAGTTCTAGTGTATCTTTTTCGTACTTCTAGTTTTGGGGTCTAATCGGCTGTGCCATGAAAGCCTTTAAAGAGTAAGTTAAATGCCCCTGATATTACTATTGTCTAGGTAGAAAAGCTCATTTGCTTAGGGACAAGCAAATCCCAAGTGTATGGGTATTTAATGAGGTGTAGTTTTATACACTTTTTCGAAGTCATTTTACCCTTATAATCATGCAATTATGTCTGAAATATGCGCTTAATCGTTTTTTGCATTTTTAGCACTTGGAAGACATTTGGAGGAAAAACACGTGACTTGGGCTCAATTTTGGAAGGATCTGGACAAGATGATAATTTGTCTTGAAGAATCAAGATCAGAGTGTGGAGACGGCGTCTGGAAAGCTTGTGACGTCTTCTGAAAGTCATAGCAACGACGTCTAGAAATTTTTGACGCAGTCTGAATCAGTCGTCATAAAAGAAGCCCTAGAAATCCTAGCGTGGCGACGACGCCTGAATTAATTGTGACGCCGTTGCGGCTCGGAAGTCTATATATACAAACTTGATTTTACGTTTTTCGTAGGCATTATTAGATAGAATTAGGGTTAGAGTTCGTGGGAGGTCGACTTGTACCAGATTTTGGGAATATTTTAGGGTTTCCGAACCCTTCTATATCATCCCTAATTGCTTGATTCAATATAGTGAAGTTCTTTTATCCCTTATCTTTCAATATGTCTTATTGTTTGATTGATATTTGTGCTTCCTTTATCTTGAACGTGCTAGGCTAGATCCTTCAAGAACGCTTATGATTGCATGTGAATTGATATGTAGATCTTAATTATATTGTTTCTTGTTGATGTGTGTGTATGTTTAGACTCTAGAACCCTAGTTACTTAATTGTATCGAAGATCTAGAGCGGCATGATTATGTAGAAAAGATTCCATAGGTAACAGTCTTTATACTACTTTACCCATATGTGGATGATCCCCTTTAAGTATTTTAATTCAGGTATATCTCCCTAGGGGCCATGTAATAGTCTTCATACTACCTTGCATGTGTGTTGCCCTAGCAAGTTATCATGTAGACGGCGTTTTCGTGTAATTTGTCATGCTTCTCGGAAATACTTACATATACATCACAAGTGTAACAAGGCAATAGAGTTAGGAAAAGTATATCAAGGATCATGCATGAATAAGTAAACACTACTCCCTTATCATACGAATTCTTATCATTAGATTAGTTTAATTAATTAGATATTAGTTTTAAAATTAACCTCTTCAAAAACTGAGATTTTACTTGCTTTTATAAAATATAAAAATACATAAATAATCTTTTTTCAATCTCCTAGATCTTAGTTATAATTAGTTTGGACCTTCACAGTGTTATTCCCCTAGAGAACGATAACAACCCCTGTGTCTTGCCTATACTTCACTACAACGGTTAGGTACACTGCCTAGGGAGTTGTAAAACTGAAGTGGGATATACAACGCTCATCAGCAATAATCCGCTTATTCTGAAAAAGTAGAATCCATATGTGAACTTATTGAAAGAAGATATTGGTAATGTTCTGGTTTGGGTTAAAATCCATGGTGTCCCTGTGACGGCGTTTAGCGAGGATGGTTTAAGTGTCGTTGCTACTAAACTTGGTACTCCTTTGATGCTTGAGTCTTATACATCTGACATGTGCATGCAATCATGAGGTGTGTCAAGTTATGCTAGAGCAATGATTGAGCTTCGGGTCGATGTGGAGTTGAAAGATACTATCGTGGTGGCTATGCCTAAACTTGTTGGGGAAGGGTTTTATACGTGTACTATTCGTGTTGAGTATGAGTGGAAACCTCCTAGGTGTGCGTGTTCCAAGGTTTTTTTATCATGTTAAGGACGAGTGTCCCAAGAATATAGGCTCGGATGTGGCGACGAACTTGAAGAATCCTAGCCAAGCTCATAGAGGTTGTCTGGTTGGTCCTATGATAGGATTTAAACCAGTCAAACAAGTTGATATACTTGTTTCTAAAAAGAATAATGCTAACACTAGTGGTAATAAGTTGAAAGATGTGGAGTCTAGAAAAGAAGTTAGTAATCCAAACCTATTTGATGTGCTTAATTCGGTTGAAAATGATGTCGACTTAGGTACAAATGGGGGGACTTCAAATTTGGCTAGTAAAGAGGCCAATGCTAGTGGATCTTCGTTATGGAATGTGGGATCTAGTAGTACTAGTGCTACACCTATTGTTGACAAAATTTATAAGCTTGAATGACTAATTATTGATGGGAAACTTACACTTGTGGATGTTGAGGGTAAACCTCTTGAAAATATTGATTATTCGGGTGATCATGATAGTGAGGATGAAGTTGAACCAGTTGATAATGAAATGGCAGGTTTTCTAGCTTTAAAGAGGGTTGACTTTGGTACTAATAGTTTGCTGGAACAATAGAGGGGAACATATGAGAATGCTGATTGTGACTATGACCCATCGATGATGATATGTATGAAGGCCAGGAAATTCCTGACAACATTCAATCTGTATGTCATAATTTGGATATCAAGGTATGAGGTCGTAAGAAGAAATAGATTACTTGAAATTATTGAGTCATTTGTAGTCTAGTCACTTCGTATACCTTCCTTTAAGGAGATCCGAGATTCACCATCATCTATTGTTCTCAATTATTTATTGGAGTAATAAATTTATTTGGGAAACCCTTTTCCCAAAAAAGAGTAAATTTTACTATACTTTATATATTAAGCATACTTGTTCTGTGATTGTTGCATTTGCTTGTTTATGCTGGTGACATCATTATAACTGGTAATAATGAGGAACAGATACAGTTTTGATTACAAAGTTTTTGATAAAAGACATGGGGAGTATAAAGTATTTTCTTGACATTGAAGTTTTAGAAAAATAAGAAAGGTTTGTTTATGTCACAGAGGAAGTATTATTTGGGATTATACATGAATATAATATATTAGCTACGATGCCAATTGAAACTCATTTTCCAGGAATATTGTTTTGAGCTTCTTTGAAAACAAGTATGATAAAATTTTAAACAATTTTACAAACTATCAAAAGCTTGTAGGAAAATTGATTTACTTAACCAATACCAGACCTCATATTAGTTATATTGTTCACTATCTAAGTCGGCATATGCACACTCCTTTGTAGTCTCATTTAAAAGTTGCAATAAGGGTTTTGAGGTACTTAAAGAATTCTCCATGTTCTCATATTCAATTTAATTGAGCATCAGATATGAAACTTAAAGTTTATTATGATGCAAACTTAACCAAGTGTCCTAAAACTAGGAATTGGTTTTTATGTATTTCTAGGGTCAGACTCGTGTGTCATGGAAAAATAAGAAGCAATCAACCTTGTCTATATCATCAGTTGAAGCAGACTATAGAAGAATGGCTTGTGCTACATGTGAAATAATCTAGTTGGGTAATTTGCTTCATAGTCTTGAGATAACTAACTTATGTCATGTAGATATGTCTTGTGATAATAGCTCAGCTATTCAAAAAATTGATGTGCATTGGTAAGGGAAAAAGTTGCAACATATATAATCAAAACTATTAAAATTCACACGGATGTTGGGATAAGTGGTCGAACTTATTCATTTCTAGTCTATATAAGTTGAGGGGTCAGATGTGTCATTTTTTCTACTTTAATATAACTTTTGTTCGTTTAATTGTATTTTCTAAAATACAGGGGTTTTTATGAAAGTTCTCAGTCGATATAAAGAACAGTAGGGAGATAGGGTTTCATTAAAGTATGACACACCTGTTTATTTTCTTTCATTAAACTTTTGATAGGTACCCTTATTGGTACCCCTGGCCCACTAAATAGTGTCAAAAGGTACAAAAGATTCATTTTGTACCCTTTTTTTACAGTGCAACGTAGTTTTTTATCAGTTTCTGTTCCGTAAATTTTGACAGTTTCATACTTTTGACCTGTTAACTTTATATTTTTCGTTCCGTTTTTTCCGTGTCACAGTTTTATAACATATACAAAATTATAAAAATACAAAAAAATAAAATAAAATAAAAAACGCAAAAAAAAACGGGGGCTACAAATAGTGTTTAGGGGTACATATAACATAATCACTTTTGATATCGTAATGTTTCACTCACGAGTTTATGAGTGTACATTGAGTGTTGATGTTGTGAGTGATTGTGCTTTTTTAAAAATAGACCCCCTAGTGGATAGTATGTTGACTGTATAAGACAGTTTATTATCGTTTCTATTAGGTATTTTTTGTCTTTTAATATTTTTGATTTACCAACTTTATACTTTCTTAATAGTGCTTTCAGATCAGTAGTTTTATAATAAAAAACGTTGTAAAAATAAGAAAAAATAAAGAAAATAGAGAAGTGCCAAAATTCATTTAGATGGGATATGAATAGCTAATTTTTGTTGTTGTTTTGTATGTTGGTTGAACTCATTTGAGTACAATATTTTCTTATGTTTTAATTATAATGGTAAGTGGTTGCTTGAATAATCTTTGATTGTTCACCCTTGATACCTGTTTTTACATGAATATATTAGAATTTACAAAAGAAACTCAAGTAAAGAAGCAGAATTAAACGTGTAAGAAAACTACCAAACTTGTCACCCACTTCAATTTTAATGTTGGTTGTTTTATTTGAATCACATAAACAAGCGATGGTTTTCTAAAAACCACTCTAAGAAAGTTATTGCCTCATCCTCGGCCGTGATGTTTCCATTTGAACTGTGAACCAACGTTGGCGACAACTGCCGTAATCTATTTCAAACCTGCGCCGTGAAGATCAACCGCTACTGGTGACTGTCAACCATTGACGGTACGTGTAGGTCTTCTTTGGTATTAAACCTATTGGAAAAAAAACATTTGTTTAAACGATAATTATTATAGATGTATGAATTTTATTTTTGTTTTGTTCACGATATCTTTCTTCCTTCTTCCTTCCTATGGTTGTTGATTTGCTGTAGTGAAAATTGTGTTTTTGAGTCCACTCTGTTGCATGTGAATGGTCCTCATGCATGTGAGATACAGTAGTAGTTGGTCATACCAAAAGACATTGTAACACATGTTATCATATCCTTGTTAAAAGGCTTTAACATTTTTCTTTAGTTCGAGTTTTATTGTTTAATTAAATTAGAAAACTTTCTACATAAATAGTATTGGTGAAATATTACTAACACAGAACTTTTTTTCTACAAAATATATACTTCAACATGTAATCCTTGTTTGTTCGAAGACTTTGGGCCAACTTTGTGATATAAGTCTTGTGAATTGCTTTCAAATTTTGGATTGGG
>BQNB010030728.1:0-54607 GCA_026074375.1 Tanacetum coccineum | reverse complement strand
CCCAAAATGCCTTGATACTCAGGAGATTTAATACATTTTAGCACATCAAGCTGAATCTCGTACGTCAGAAACCATCTCCTTCCGGCCAAGGTGGTCTGGTAGGAGGGATAGAATTCCCCCTCTAAACGGCCAGATACATCCATAACATGGGCCTCAAGCTCGACGATACGATTATAAAGCACATGGGCCTGCTCCTCCTGCTGAGCTTCCGCCTTCTTTTTAAAATCTTGGAAGGCGGTGTGAATGGTAGAAACCTGCGAAAATAAGGTTTTAAAAAACAATAAAAAAATAACAATACAACAACAGCATGCGGAATAAAAGACATACCTCAGAGGTAAGCCTATCCCTCTCATAAGTCAAGGAGGTAATCAAGCTCCCGGCTTCAGCACAAGCGGCCTTGGAATCGTCAAGCGCGGACTTGAGATAAGTGGCACGGGAATCAAGTAAGGAGATGTCAGTGTTCTTTTTTGCAACAGTACTTTTCAGTACTGACGCCTCCTCCGCCAATAAAGATTTAAGTCTAAGAATCTCCACGTCTTTCTCCTCAAGCAACCTACCACGAGCATCATACTTGCCTTTGAGCTTCTCCTTAAGCTCAAGCTCATGCTCGGCATGAGACCTTACCTCTGACTCAAGACAAATCTGCCGCACCGCCCCCACATTGAACTCCGTATACAATTGTTTATAATCCATACTGCGGAGGGTAGAGAAAAAGCCAAGGGGCAATGCGGTCAACCAACGTGCGGCAGGAGAAACCGTCATCCAACAGCGAGTCGTTGGTAATGTTCCATCGAGTAACATACCAACATTTTGCCTCAGGAGAATTCAGGGCCAGAAACTCATAAAAGGAGTCATCCGACCCTTTCGATGTCTCGAGCTGAGAAGACCCGGCTACATCTTTTGTAGGTGTAATGCCCACATTCTCCTGGGCGGAAGTTACAGTAGCAGCAGCAGTATACACCGGGACATCCGTGATCCGGGCACTGCCAAATACAAAAAAATATATATATATGTGTTAAGGAAAGCACATAAAAGTACAGTCAAATACAAAAAAAGGATAAAACATTTAAATACCTCTGAACAACATGGGCCTGGATATCAGCCTGAAAAGAAGGCCTCGACACAAAGGGACTTGTCGGCATAAGTTGCCTCAGCCCGCCACACGTAAACGGTGTTGACACACAACACACACTCGTCCACCCAGCCCCCCCCGTGTTCTCCTCTATCGGACTCTCTTCCTCCCCCAAAGCGACCATCTCGGGCACAGTACAATTTAATGCGAAAACCAAACAATAATATCAGACCATCCACAAAAGATACCTCAATGATGCGAAGCCCCCACAGTCACTACTGAGCCCTCTGACCCTCTTTACGATATAAACAAGCTATGACATCAGAAGCCATCAGCCCACAACGCCCCACTCAACCCCACCCCCCATACCGGAACACTACAGAAGGGCACCTAGAATATACCATTGCACTTTAAAAAATAGACTAAATATACATGCGTGCTGGCCATGCCCAATTGCATCGATCCCGCCACCCCGCAGCTACCCTCCAGCGTCCAGCTAATCTTGCCGACTGCAAATCTAGTCAAACAAAAACGCAAACACTTATGACAGATCAGGGAATGAGATGACATCAAGCCCCAACCCGAACAGTACAGGTCACAACAGCCGCCTCCTGGCCCCGTTCAACGCCTACCTAACCCAGGCTCCCTACATCACTCCCGACCCATCGCAACTTAACTCAAGCCTCCTCGCAAGCCAGCCGTCTACCAAGCAGCACACTCCCCAACACCCCACCCCTCCAACCAAGGCTGACCAACAAAAAAAAACAACCGCTAAAAGACACGAATCCAAGTCCGCGCTCATCCTACACATAAAAACGCAAAAGCATAAACTCAGAACAGCTTCTCTCAGTCTATACCATAGTCACCTCAACTACCCATCATACAAAGCAAGACCTCCATGGCTAGCTCGAAGTACGATGTCACACTTATAAAAGGCTGCGTCGAGTGAGATATTGACTGAAGTACAATCCAAACCGACCGCACACGGCCTCCACACAGCCATCACCCATCCCTACCCAGACCCCATCCCCCGCACTCTCAAACTCAAAATAATGGCAAAAGGCAAACAAAAACGTCTACCAAATATCTATTTTTTAAAAAATTCGAAAACAAAAAAGAACTAATCAACCACCGAAAATAAAAAATTAAGAAAATAATATCCACCAAAAAAAAAACAACACTAGAAACCTAAAATCAAGCCATTAAAAATACAAAAAAAAAAAAAAAAAAAAAAACAAAAAATAAAAAATAAATAAAACAATAAGAAATAAAAAAAAAGGAGACCAAAAAATAAAAAAAAAAGAAACCAAAAGAAAAAATAAAAAAGAAAAAAACAAAAAAACAAAATAAAAAAAAAAAAAAACAGACCAAAAAACACTATAAAAAAATAAAAAAAGAAGAACCCAAAAAAAAAGAACAAGACAGAAACAAACACATATAACCGTTGACAAAAAAAATAAAAATACAAAATCACACCATAAAACTCCCACAGCTACCCAAATCCACCAAGACTGTCATAGAGAACATAACAAAAAAACCAAAAAACAAACAAAAACCCACCAACCCAAAAATTAAAAAAACAAAAAAAAAAAAACCACAAAAAAAAAAACAAAAAAAAAAAACCCAAAAAAGAAAGAAAGAGAAATACAGATTAAGAAAAAACAACAATGCACTGAGCAGGCCCCGCCGCCACAAGGATAAAGCAATCTAGGACCTCATCCATCCCGGCATCTTTTTTGGACTTCAACAAATTTACCAGAGGGAAGTCCACGTCCTCAAGAGCCCTCACCGCATCAAAATAGCTGGTCCTGGCAGCCTCCGGGTTATAAGCCTCGACCACGGAAAGCGGGGTTCCGGCAACCCCATGCTCATACCCAGCCTCCAAGCCCTCCTGCATACCGAAATCCACGGCACGCCCCAAGGCGTGACCCAGAATGCCTTGATACTCAGGAGATTTAATACATTTTAGCACAGCAAGCTGAATCCCGTGCGTCAGAAACCATCTCCTTCCGGCCAAGGTGGTCAGGTAGGCGGGATAGAATTCCCCCTCCAAACGGCCGGATACATCCATAACATGGGCCTCAAGCTCGGCGACACGGTTATAAAGCACCTGGGCCTGCTCCTCCTGCTGAGCTTCCGCCTTCTTTTTAAAATCTTGGAAGGCGGTGTGAAGGGTAGAAACCTGCGAAAATAAGAAGTTTTAAAAAATAAAAAAACAACAATACAACAACAGCATGCGGAATAAAAGACATACCTCAGAGGTAAGCCTATCCCTCTCAGAAGTCAAGGAGGTAATCAAGCTCCCGGCTTCAGCACAAGCGGCCTTGGAATCGTCAAGCGCGGACTTGAGATAAGTGGCACGGGAATCAAGTAAGGAGATGTCAGTGTCCTTTTGTGCAACAGTACTTTTCAGTACTGACACCTCCCCGGTCAAAGCAGACACCTGACCACGAAGACGGACAACCTTCGCGGTTTCCGCCCTCTCCGCCTCCTCCGCCAATAAAGATTTAAGTCTAAGAATCTCCAGGTCTTTCTCCTCAAGCAACCTACCATGATCATCATACTTGCCTTTGAGCTTCTCCTTAAGCTCAAGCTCATGCTCGGCACGAGACCTTACCTCCGACTCAAGACAAATCTGCCACGCCGCCCCCACGTTGAACTCCGTATACAATTGTTCATAATCCATACTACGAAGGGTAGAGAAAAAGCCAGAGGGGGCAACACGGTCAACCAATGTGCGGCAGGAAAAACCGTCATCCAACAGCGAGTCGTTGGTAATGTTCCATCGAGGAACATACCAACGTTTTGCCTCAGCAGAATTCAGGGCAGGCAACTCATAAAAGAAGTCATCCGACCCTTCCGATGTCTCGAGCTTAGAAGACCCGGCTACATTCGATGTAGGTGTAATGCCCACATTCTCCCGGGCGGAAGTTACAGTAGCAGCAACAGTATACACCGGGACATCCGTGATCCGGGCACTGCCAAATATAAAAAAAAATATACGTTAAGGAAAGCACATAATAAAAAAAAGAAAAAAAGAAGAAGAAGAGGATAAAACATTTAAATACCTCTGAACAGCATGGGCCTGGATATCAGCCTGGAAAGAAGGCCTCGAACTTATCGGCATCAGTTGCCTCAGCCCTGCAAGGGTCTTCCCACCAGTACCAGTAGCAAAGTTGGGGTGATCCTTCCTCAGCTGCTTAGCAGGAAGGGTATCACTCTGCTTCCCCAACCTCTTCCTCTTGGACTTCCCTGGCTGCGTCGCGACAACCTCGTTCGGCCCCGTCAAATCTAAATAGGTGTCCTCCGGAACAACATTCTCGGGTTCCACCTCAGCCGGAGCAGGCACCTCAGGAGCAGACACCTCAGGAGCAGCAGCAGAGCTACTGCCACCCGCAGCAGGAGTAACCAAGGGCATGAAGCAATGACGCGTACTCTCCAATAGCTTCACTTGATCATCCTTTTTCTAAACTTCCACCGCTTGGACCTTCCGGGGGTCGGCAGTCTTGATAAAGTCAAGCAAACCCATGTCTACAAAACAAACACCAAAGGATTAGACCTCATAAATCATTAGAAAAAACTTTTTCCACTGAAGGAAGCAACACCCACCCGTTCCGTCAGGCCTTTCAAAGGCCGAATAAGTATTTTCATCAAACGGATAATACAGGCTCAGACCTACAAGGCACAAAAAGCATTTCGAATAACGACAGAACGGAGCCTTGTTGTTGTCCAGAAGCCTAACAGTTTGCTCTTGGCGAGCGGTAAGATGGGGGGCCGGATCTTTCTCCAACGCACCCCCCACATATAAGGAGACGGGGATAAGCATCCACCCAGAAAAAATGATCGGACCAATTTTTAATGGAAGGGTTTTGGGAAGCAAGAAGGAGATGGTGGGGAACGTTTCGCAAAGGAAAATAACCCGTCACTATATGTACGGGTATAGAACGCACGAAAGACAGTTACCGGTGGCGCAAGATCAAGCACGCGCGTCAAAACCTCAAAATGAGATACGCGGGTAGCACCAAAAGGGGATAATTAAGAAATATGTATGCGGAAATATCGGAGAACGGCCATCAAAAATTTCGTAAAAGGAATCCTATAACCACAATAATCAAAAAACCTGGTATAAACACCTACTTTACCCTCAGGGAATTGAGTGATAGTGTTATCCCGCCCCGAAGCCACGGGATGAACTTCATCAGGAATATAGTAGTCATTACAAAAGTTTTCTACCATTTCTGGAGTCATAATGGAATGCTTAGCAGCAAAGTTAGTCATTTTGAAGAGACGAGCGAAGAAAGATGCTAACCTGAATCTTGAAAAACCGTAGAAGTGAAGAAAACAACGCACGAAGAAAGGTTAAAGGATAAAAGCTTGAAGAAATTGACAATGGCAGAAAGAAGGTTTGTGAAAAATAAAACAGTAAAAATGAGGGGGGGTATTTATACCCTTGGTGTATTTACTCCTACCAATAGTCTGATGACGCCACGTGTATACCACTTACATAATCAACGGCAGCAACACATCTGGGAAATAGTTAAAAAGCTGTCAAAAACGTCACATCAGCCAGAGGATAAAAGGACAGCAGCGCTCCACGTCAGCGGAACGTCACCAACTTGATAAGGAAGCATCACGACATGAAATAGATAACTCCAGAAGCAAACCAGCAACAACAAAGGAACCGAAATTCTAGCATTGATCACCGCACGCAGGACATGATCCGCATGCAATATCATACTAGACTGGGGGGACTTGATAACGTATAATAGGTATAACAAGCCTCCGGGCTTGGACCACACTATCACTTGGGCTCCTAGGCCCAACTTTGCAGTCATGGGCCGAAATCAAACCCAATCTTGCATTGATCACGGCCCTGACACAGCAAAACGGACGCGAACCTAACTATAGGATACTTTCGTCTACGGAAAGTACACGCGTCCGTATACACGGTTATTACGGGACCTTGCCCGACAAGGGACCCACTCTGGCCACTACGAAATACTAGAAAACCCTAATACTAGACCCCTATAAATAGGGACCAAATACACAATGAACAACACGATTTTCTCACTCTATACTTTCATAATTTCTCTCTCTACATGTTTACTTACTTTTACGCCGGAGTCTAACAGTGGGGTCCGCTCCCACGGTAAAGCTAACGGTTTTCGTTTGATTGTGCAGGGAATCGTCACTTCTCTTGCTCTAATACAAAACCCAACACTCAAATCATCCGATAGCCCAATCCAATACAGGATTTGAGCCCAGGTCTATACCCGACACCTATTTTGTATTAACAATATTGTTGTCATTCTTGGCCCACGATTGAATTTATCTTTGTTGATAAAGAGAAAAGAACTACAACAAGTGTGGATGTGAAAAGAAAAAAAGTAATATATATCTAGGAGCAAAGTGAATAACCACTAATTTCCGTGTATTATCATAGATATAGATGGCACATCCTGGTTTAAGCATCAGTGAAGGAGGTTGGATGGTACATCCTGGTTTTCTAGGAGGAATGTGCATCAATTGCGGATAGAAAATGGAATATTTTGTCCAAAAGGTTTAAACAAGTTAAATAAAAACTAACTATAAGGTTAATGGCTGTTGGGTTGAAACTAGAATCGCCAATACACTATTTTATTGCACAACTCTTATAAAGGTCTTTCTGCCTTATTGTATCATTATTTTTTATTCATGAATATTTTACGTGGTATTTGGTATTGCGTCTTGAAGTGATTATGTTATATGAATTACTTGAAATCGGGTAATGAGTTGTAGCATAACGGCTATATGTAGTATTGTTTCGATGTGCTTATCTCAAGTTGTGAGGTTATGATAAAAGTTGTAGTATTTTGTCAAGATGTTTCGACATCATGTATCTTTTGTTTTATTTTACCATTGTGTCATTTTTTCATTGAAGACAAACGACAAACATTGAAAGCAGACGAAAGCTTATTGAGTGTGTATAGGGATGACAATGGGTCGGGGAATTTCGGGGATCGTATTTACCATCCCCATTCCCGTTTCTCAGCCTCACCCCCATCTCCGTCCCCATCCCCATCGGGGAATCATTTTACATCCACATCCCCGTCCCCAATGGGGATCGGGGATCCTTATGGGGATTTGGGGATTTTCCGCCCTTATAAATTGAGCATAAAAATTTAATCGAAAATATAAATAATTGACCTACAAAATGTCTTAAAATGCATACATTGCACATAGTTGGATTATGTAAAATGTCTTTCAACTTTAAAGCATCGTAAATACTTAAACGTCACATATATTATATATATAAAATGGATTGAATGTGTGTATTCAAAAAATCTTTGGTTATATGGTTAGTGCTTAACATTTTATAAATATTTGATCCATTATATAGTATATATATATACAAATATACTTCAAGTATAATACTTGTCAATACTCGCTAATATATAAATCTACATGTAGATATAATATTAATATACAAATAATTATATATATTTGTACGTTAAAAATTCAGGGTCGGGTTCGGGGTCGGGGATTTATGCTATCCCATCCCCGCCCCATCCCCGATTTAATAATTCGGGGATTCCCCGTCCCCATCCCCATCCCCGGTCAACTCGGGGATTCCCCAGTCAATTCGGGTTTGAGGATCGGGTCCCCATCGGGTACGGGTTTTATTGCCATCCCTAAGTGTGTAGTCCCTTTTGCTAATGTATTATTTGTCAACTTGAGTTGCTATTTTTACATGCTTAAGCTTTGATTTTTGAGTGCAAATGATCTTGACCTATAAAAATCTATTTCATTTGATTATGGGGGTACTTATTATATATCCTTTTGTTGCAGGAAAACTGTCGTAGACCCAAGGGTATTGACTCTCGCGTGAAGAGAAAGTTTGAGGGTATGACTCTCATGCTCAACATACGGGTACGCCCTAAGACAAGAAGTCCTGTCACTATGTGCCAAATGGGATCAAGAAGTTTGTTGTTCACACTGCCAAGGAGTTGGAAGTTCTCATGATGCACAACAAGTACATTGTTTGTGACTACTGCAATTATAAATCATTGTATGCTATCAAGCACAACTATGACTATGGATTCCTAAATTTTGTTAGGAACTACTTTGAAATTCGTAGTGGTGGTACTATCTTTGAATTTTGTAACACATTTGCATAACTATGATCGGTTGCCTATATGCAAGTTAATATTTTAATAATTAATATTTTACACTTGGTTTATTTTGAGGACATAAGGTGCCAGATTAAGATGTGTCAACCCGCCAAAAAAGAGATTGTTGAACATGCATCACAACTCAATGTTGTTGTTACCAACAAGTTAGCCACATTTTGAACAAACTTATGGATCATCTCTCGAATCCTTTAAGTATTGGGGCCCAAGACTATGGTTATCATATTGGATTTTAATTTCGTATTATTGTGGGTTTGGTGCCAATTAGGGGTGTCAATAATCCTGAGCTGACCCGACCCGACCTTATTCGGGTCGGGTTAATCGGGTTCAAAATTGAAGTCGGGTCAGTCGGGTCAACTCGACTAACCCGAATTCGAAATAGGGTCGGGTATCGGGTTCATATATTTTGCCTATTCGGGTTCGGGTCAACCCGACTGACCCGAGTTAAGCTTTTTTTCTTTTTTTTTTAATTTTGTTAATAAAAATTCAAAATTTTATAAATAGGACAGACCTGAACCCGACTTGACCCGACCCGACTTGGACACGACCCGTTTGACCCGAACCCGACCAACCCGACTACTGATATAAATATATTGTCAACAACGATAACCAAAAACCTTGTGATAGTATGCCAAGTTAAAGTTTATATAATAACAAGAGTAGAAAAAAATATGTATATAACCTGAGTGTCAACCGATTGATTAATTATGCTTGATATAGTATTTTTTATTTTGATTATGAATAAAATAGTGATCGTAAGAAAACATAACTAATGTCGCCTTCAACCAAGTAGATGATGTATACTAGTAACTCGCGTAAAATATGAATGAATGGTTCAAAACGTACCTCGAATTTAAAATCAAAAAGTTTAGCTATAGAGCGTGCTGATAACGTGTTGTGAAACAACAGGCTAATAGCAACACATATAACATATGTATGAAAGAAGAAAGTAAAGAGAATCGAGACATGTATTTCATTGAGAGTGATTCCATTACAATATATACAAGTTCGTATATATAAGCCTCTAATCATCAATATATTAAGTACAACCATTATTGAGTCATAATGTTTGAAACGTTACGGAATGTGAATAGCCACATAATAAATAAATATTTATAACATATATATCATTAAGTAGTATGTTGAACCAATCTCATTTTTGAAAAGAAATAAAAATCACGACTAACGACGTAAAAAATAATAATAATAATAAATATTTTCAAAACGCACCTTAAAGTATGTTAAACGTAATAAAATCAACCTTGATCTATTTACGATTTTTTTATATAACACTTTATTTATCAAATATGGAGCGCATATTTATTGATTCATTCGGAAGAAAAAATGTCACTGAAAAGATCATCTTGCCAACAAAATGAGCCCAATATTGCAAAGCTTCTGACATGCGTACAATTTTATAAAAAATATTGTTTAATATATATATTTAAAATATTTACGGAAATAGTCTTTGAGGTTATCGGTTCATTGCAAGGTAAGTTTCAACGACTGACAAATAGTATTTGGCGTTATCGATTTGTGGCGGAGCACGCGGGTTACGAACCTCGTATATATTCATGATGTTTAATATTTAGTATTAAAAAAATAAAAAGTTCACCATTTTTAATTTAAAAAGAAAAATAAAAAAAGTTACAAAACACACACTCAAAGTATGTGAAAAGTTACTAAAACGACCTTTAACTTTTACTTATTTACGATTTTTTATATAACAAACTTTATTTATCAAATATGAAACGTATATCTATCGAGTTCATTCGTTAAAAAATATGTCGTTGAAAAGATCGTCGAATTGCCAACAAACCGAGCCCAATATTGCAATGCTTCTAACATACCTACGATTTTATAAAAATGTTAAGTTTAATATATAAACGAAAAGTTACTAAAACGATCTTAAACTTTTACCTATTTACGACTTTTTTATATAACAAATTGTATTTATCAAATATGTAACGTATATCTATCGATTTATTCGTAAAAAATATGTCATTGAAAAGATCGTCGAATTGCGAACAAAACGAGCCCAATATTGCAATGCTTCTGAAATGCCTACGATTTTATAAAAAATGTTGTAGTTTAATATATATTTTTAAAAAACTTACGTAAATAGTCCTTGATGTTATCGGTTCGTTGCAAGGTTAATCTCAACGACTGACAAATAGTACTTGTAGTTATCGATCATTTGCAAAATTAGTTCCGCACGCTTCACGACGACGCACAGATTACGAACCTCGTTTGTATGATAAGTAAAGAAAAAGATAATAATAAAGAATTGACGAATTATATTGAATAGATAGAGATCCACGCAAAGGTATACAAAATTACAAAATAATAACATTTGGTTGACAAAGCGACAAACCACTAGTGGTGCAAAAAAATCGGTTAAAACCGGTTTTCGGTTATTAGAAAACCGGTTTTAAAAAAACCGGTTTTTCTAATAACCGGTTTTGGCTTTTTCGGTTTTTCCGAAATCGGTTTTTTTCGGTTAAAATTGTTGGGAATCGGTTTTTTTCGGTTATAAATTTTCGGAATCGGTTTTTTACCGGTTCGGTTTTTTTCGGTTATAAATGTTCGGAATCGGTTTTTTTCGGAATTTAAAACTTCGAACATTTATTTAATAAACTTGTTAATTATCAAACATTTAATTAAACAATACACCGGAAACATACTAAACAAATACAATCATAACTTTTTATTTGCACCGGAAACATACTAAAAAAATACAACCATAACTTTTATTTAAACAATACAATTATACAACTAAAAATATATAAATACTAATACATTTCGAGCTTCGGCATGGCCATCACCCGAAAACATATTAGTGTACTCAAGTAGTCAAAAAAGAATTGCAAAGTTTTAAGTGCACAAAAATTTGGTTTTTATAATGTTGTGTTTTTAAGTTGAGGTTATAAAAAATCCCATAATTTGGTTAAATACCAAATTTTATTTAACCGAATTTTATTTAAATACCAAATTTTATTTAACCGAATTTTATTTAAATACCAAATTTTATTTAACGGTTATAAAAAAAAATAAAAAAAAAAAAAAAAAAAACCGGTTTTAACCGGTTTTTTTAAAAACCCGGTTAAACCCGGTTTTAAAACCGGTAAAAAACCGGTATCGTAAAAAACCCGAAAACCGGTCTAACCGGTTCGGTTATATTTAACCGAACCGGTTAAAAAAAACCGGTTTTTTAAAAAACCGGTTTCGGTTTTTTATACCGGTTTTTTAAAAAACCGGTTAGGATTTGCATGTCTACAAACCACAATGTTACTCAATATCGGGCTATGGGCTAAGCATATTGGGCTGGTTAGGGGAGGCTGGGCACCCTCCTGTTAGAGGTGTAAAAAAACCGGTTCATGAATCGAACCGGAAAAAAAAACTAAAACTAAGATTTTAAAAAACCGTTTTTTTTAAAGAAAAGAAAAGGAATTAAAAACAGAAGATTTGTGTTCTCGAGCAGTACTTTATAAAGAAAAGAAAAAGAATTAAAAAGAAACTTAATGTTATTTTGATGATTATTAAAAGAAAGTGTTTCCTTCTAATTTTAAGAGAAAAATGTTTACTTTACTTTTCTTTAAAAAAATAACTCAAAAACACGATGTAAGTCAGCTCACAAAACTCATTTGGTCTTAAATACTTGATTTTGTAGAATCTGAAGCTAATGATGAACAAGCATCCGTAAAGAAAATCAAAATATTCATAGCTAACAATGTTCCTTAAATAAATCACTTATATAAACGCTTAAGAGTCAAGATATTTTGCATACCACTTTTATTCTACATACTGAGGGACAATTGTGAGCCGTTGATTACATATGATTAGATTAAAGGATAAAAAACACGGAGGGACCAATGTTGCCAACGTTTGAAACATAACGGAGGGACTAAACACGTAAATATTCAATATTTCCCAACTACCCCCCAATTTCCCAACTACCCCCAATCTCCCTTCACAAAAAACACACACATTAGACACATTCTCTCTCTACATCAAACCCTAACCAAAATATCCAAAAATTAATTGTGCAAATCACGAAATAAACACAAAAATGAAACAAAGAGCAAATAAATCAATCGATCCTGAAAAAAATCGGTTCAAAACGAACCGATTCAGAACGCCAATGATGATACGAAAATACAGATCTGTAGTTTGTTGTTATCTAAGTATTTTTGGTGATATTCTTGAATTTTATTTATGTTTTTATGATATTTGTGAATATTTTTGTTATTTTATTCATTTTAGTTACTTATTGTAGATTGTTGTCATAATACTAATTTTTACAGCTATAAAGTGATTATTAGTGTATTGATGGTCTTTACTTAAAAAATTAGGGATGAATATGATTCTTTTGATGAGGACCACACCTTGGATTATGATTCTGAGTATCACATACCAAAGGTGTCTTTGAAATTTGATATAGTTTTCAATCACTCAATTTCGTAGGGTTATAAAGCTTATTATGAAACTAAATGTCAATGTATAGCACAATGATATGTATACTTGCTACTTGACAATTAATAGATACTTGATACTGATAATTAATATAGAATTGGTTATTATTTCAATCACTAAAAGTTAAGTAATGGTTGTTGGTCACTTGGTCCAGGGAGAAGCAACATCCACAAGGTTAGCATCCATGTGATTTGTAGATTGGACTTTGGTGGTCATATTTGCATATGGAGGTACTATCCTCATGGTTCCGTTAAAATAGGTAAGTCTCATTGATCACTTGCGTTCTATATGTTTTGGAACTGAATCATATTGGGGTGTTTGGCATTACGTTTCTAGGCGATTGACCAGATTGGTAAACCTGATGATTCCATTCCTCTTATTTTTACCATCACTCACAGGACCGTTGAAGATGAACGAGATATTTGTAATATGGTTAAAGATCACGCTGTGAACTAAAAATTAAATTCTCCTCGGATTTGCACATTTGGCATAGGTGAGACTTATCTGTAGTTTTAAGTTAGTAAGTTTTTATTCAAACGAGTCAAATAAAAACTTAGGTTATAGGTCAAAAAAGCCGAAATGGTTAAGTGGGTTGAAAGTCACTCGAATATATCATCCTAATATCTTTTTCAAGTATTTAAAAGGTCAACAAAATCTTACCCGTCCCATTTCAATCAGAAGCTTGTTTTGACCCGTTACTGGACCCGTTCATCTAGCCCCCTCTATTTATATATTTTTATCACATAACTATGAATCCTATATAGTTGATTTCTAATAAAACTATCCATACTCAAGTTATTACCATGTCTTTTCATGCAAAAACAGTTCTTTGTGTGCATGCTTCTGATTTTTCATGCAAAAACAATTCTCTGTGTGCATATTTTAGTGTATGATATACACTATCTATGTGTGCATGCTTCTGATTTTTGATTTTTGGTAAGCATGGTCCTATACCTAGTCGACTAAATCTACTGAGTTAGTATCTGGTTCTGTCCTTTGTTTATGCCTGCATTCCATGTGTTGACTGTTGTACACAATAATATTCACTAAAACTTCCCACTATGCTTATGTATGTTCGCAAAAATTATAAGACCTTAGAGTAAGTGCTTCCAGTTCCATTAAAGGTTTATATGATTGCAAGTATTCTATTAATTTACATGCCACGTTGGTAACTTACTATAAGTGTGTAACATTAATATTCTATTACAAAAAGTATAATGAATAGTATGTATTAGGAGGTTGCATGGATAACATGGTTGAAATTGTCGCCAATGACTTAGTTGCGATAGTTTTCTAACTCGTATAGTGATCATGGGTCGTGAAGGGCAAGGGCATACATGTCACTCTTGCAGATCAACTTTAACAGTTCTTTTGTCGCATATTATCTTCCTTGCTTTACTCTATCTGTACATCAATATATTACCTTTAGATATTTGCTACATGCTAAATATAGGATTTAGTGGTGTCTTAGTTGTTTTGGGTCCATAATTCAAGACTTATCCAATATGCAAATGATCTCTGGTCTGTTGTGTTCTTGCAAAGCAATAGATATATGCTTCTGTTCCATGTAATTCTACGTGTAGGAGTTCAACGTTGTTTGATTATTAGTAAACCCGTAGTTACTATTTGAGAATCTTCGTAGCGATGTTTGTTGAAAAATACGCAAGCTTGTTGGTTCTAACATATATTAATCTTATTAGGGACACCAAGTTGGTTATGAAGATATATCTCGCGGTATATTTGATGCATGGACTTCTTACTAATACTGCTATTGCGGAATAATCGTTCTAGTTTGGCCTGATGGATTCTTCACAAAGTATGCCTGCTGTGGGTAACTGGTTTGAAGTTGTTACGAGCTCTTATCTTCAATAACATCACATAAGAAGTATTTGCTTATTAAATCTTGAGTGGTTAAAAAATGGGAACTTAGAACAAAAATCTTGTGAAAAGCCATGGTGGAATTTGAATATTACCACTTATGCTTTGGAAGGTGGTAGTTCAGCTATCAATATTGTTCATAAACATGTGTATGGATCAAATTTGATTTTTTTTCACGTCTCTTTCAGTATCATATCTAGTTCAACTTTGCGTGTCTTTAAAGACTCGGACCTAGGACAATTGCACGGTCAACAACAAGAAAATGATTGCATCATTCTGAACTAAATTACGACCGAATACATACTTATTGAAGTGTGATCTTGTTTTTACTTATTTTTTGCATTTATGATTTATCACATCCGTAGTCATTGTCCAAATTGGATAAACTTTTCACCACAGATGGTCATATTGTCGTGCTCTTATGGTTCGTTATTAACTCGACATCTTCTATAAGCATTGTTTAACTACTAAGTCTAAGAAATCAAATTATGTGATTTTGTTAATGGCGCGTACCCGAATAAGACTTGACCCGAACCGATTTGACCCGAACCCGACTAACCCAAGTACAAATAGGGTCGGGTTCGGGTATATTTTTTAGCCTAGACCCTACTTGGACCCGTGCGTTTGACCAGAACCAGACCAACCCCAACCCGACCAAGCCGACCGATTAACACCCCTATTTGTGGTTATCAATTTTGATTTGAACAAACATTCAGATAACTCGGACCAATCAAGTCCATCCGATCTGACATAAAACAACAAATAAAAGATGATACTCATTGTAAAATCACTTGTGATATTTGTGGTTATCAATTATAATATCACTTATGATATTTCATTGTGATATTTCATAAACATAATTAATATTTTGTTTAGTTGTTGGGATATCTTATTTACTGTGTGTTTTATCACCTTCTTTTACAGCTTTTAATAGTGTGAAAACACCTTAGTCGTTTATTCATCATAAATTTACTGATACTTCTGGTGAATAAGTTTATTGTGTTCTGAGAGTTCCCGTTAGTGTGTTATCAGTATTGAGAATTTTGCTGACAATGTGGAGTTGTGTTGACTTTTTTGGACTAATGAAGTTGCAAAGTGTAACTACAAAGAGTTTGGTGATATTATCTCTTTTGATGCCACATACAAAACAAACAAGTGTGTTTTTAACCTTTAGTATCACTTGAGATATTTCATTACTTTGTATATTTTTCATATGTTATCACCAATGTGTTTTCTAATTTTTCATAATTTTTAGGTTTAAGATGGTTTTTGTGCTTTTCACCGCAATAGACAACCAAAGGAAATGTTTTATTGGCGGTTCATGGTTGCTTAAGAATGAAACTTTTCTCAAACGTTTTGTGTTCTTTTTGGAATTTTAACACGTAATCAATGTTAGTTATCACTTTTGATATTATACCGTTCACAGGAATAAAAGTGTTAAGCCTCTTTAAGCAATGCTAAATTAATGCAACACTTGTTTGATTTTGAGAATACTTCGAGTTTTTATTTTCATAGTTTGCTTCTTTTTTATTCATTTTGTTATTAGTAAGTGACACTTATTTATCACTTGTGATATAACAGTGTGTCAAAGATGAAAAATATTTAAATTGTCTGTCTTAATCACTTTAGAGTAATATCTCAAGTGATGAAGTAATAGAATGTGAAATTAGTCAATTTAGAGTAATATCTCATCTGGTAAAGTAATAGAATGTGAAATTAATTCTGGTATTCTACATATGAATAATATCACAAGTGCTAAAACAATAAAAAAACAACGCTAATTATAGTATTCTACATATAAATAATATCACAGGTGATAAAGCAATAAAATGACCAAAAGTAGACATCATTCTGTGTTGTTATATATATTTAAATAACTCAAAAGCATCTAAGTCCACATCACTGGGTACAACAGTTAACATGTACTTTTTTCAGTTACTTCCAAAATCCTTTTGGTCATTTAGAATATCAGAATTAGTGTCACTTAAAAAATTAATCAGTAAAATCACTGGTGATATTACAATGTCGGTGGTAATAAGTGTTAAGCCACGGATGAATCTTAGTTAATAAAGGTTCACATATATTTATCACTAGTGGTATTACAATGTCATGGGTAATAATTTTCAAGCCAGGAGTGAATCTGAGTTGATAAATATTATATGTATCACCGGTGATATTACAATCTCAGGGTAATCAGTGTTAACCCTGTACCAAAATCTTAAACCCCTAACCGCTAAACATTATACAAGAAACCTTAAACCCCCTCCTTAACCACTAAACCCTATACCAAAAGCCCAAAACCCCTAACCACTAAACCCTTTACCAAAAACCCTAAACCCCTAACCAATAAACCCTATACCAAAATTCTTAATATATATATACACCAAAAACACTAAACCCCTAACCACTAAACCCTATACCAAAAACCCTAAATAGCTAACAACTAAACCCTATACAAAAACCTTAAACCACTAACCGCTAAACCATATACCAAAAACTCTAAACCTCCTCCCTTACCACTAAACCCTATACCAAAAGCCCTAAACCCCTAAACACTAAACCCTATACCAAAAACCCCAAAACCCAAACCACTAGGTATAATATCACAAGTGACATATACATAAACTTTAAAATCTATACCAAAAAATCTAAGCCCCTAACCACTAAGCCCTATACCAAAAAGTCTAAACCCCTAAACACTAGGTATAATATCACAAGTGATATATACATAAACTTTAATATATATACCAAAAACCCTAAACCCCTAACCATTAAACCCTATACCAAAAACCTTAAATCCCTAAAAACTAGATATAATATCACAAGTGATATATACATAATATTTAAAATCTATACCAAAAACCCTAAACCCCTAACCACTAAACCCTATATCAAAAACCCTAAACTCCTAAACCCCTAACCACTAGCTATAATATCACAAGTGATGTATACATAAACTTTAAAACCTATACCAAAAAACCTAAACCCCTTACCACTAAACCTTATACCAAAAACCCTAAACCCCTAACCACTAAATCCTATACCAAAAACCCTAAAAACCTAACCACTAATCCCTGTACCAAAATCCTAAAACTCTAACCGCTAAACCTTATACCAAAATCTTAAACCCCCTCCCTAACCGCTAAATCTTATACCAAAAACCCTAAACCCCCTCCCTAACCACTAAACCCTATACCAAAGCCCTAAACCCCTAACCACTAAACCCTATACCAAAACCCTAAACCCCTAACCACTAGGTATAATATCACAAGCGATATATACATAAACTTTAAAATCTATACCAAAAACCCTAAACCTCTAACCAATAAACCCTATACCAAAAATCTTAAACCCCTAACCATTAGGTATGATATTACAAGTGATATGTACCTAAACTTTGAACCTTAAACTCTAAGCTACTAACCACTAAAACCTATACCAAAAACCATGAACCCATAACCACTAAACCGTATACCAAATACCCTAAACCCTTAACCACTAAAACCTATACCAAAAACCCTAAAACCCTAACCACTAAACCTTATGCCAAAAACCCTAAACCCCTAACCACTAAAACCTATACCAAAAACCCTCAACCCATAACCACTAAAACCTATACCAAAAACCCTAAACCTCTAACCACTAGGTATAATATCACAAGTGATATATGCACATAAACCTTAAAACCTATACCAAAAATCCTAAACCCTTACCCATTAAAACCTATACCAAAAACTATAAACTCCTAACCACTAAACCCTATACCAAAAAACCCTAAAACTCTAACCACTAAAACCTATACCAAAAACCCTAAATTCCTAACCACTTAAACCTATACAAAAACCTTAAACCCCTAACCACTAAACGCTATACTAAAAATCCTAAACCCCTAACCACTAAAACCTATACCAAAGACCCTAAACTCTTAACCATTAGGTATAATATCACAAGTGATATTTACATAAACATTAAACCATAAACCCCTAACCACTAAACCTTATACCAAAAACCTTAAACCTCTAACCACTAAGCCTTATACCAAAAACCCTAAACCCTTAACCACTAAAACCTATACCAAAAACTTAAAACCCCTAATTAATTAATGTGTTTAACTAATTAATGTTGCAAAGAAATATTGAAAAAGACCCAAGGGCGCAGCTTGATAGTGTGTGTGTTTGTGGGGCAAGTGTGTGTGAAGAGCTAGGTCATGGGTTCGAATCCCATGACTTAGCTTTTTACTATTTTTATATTTTTGAACACTTCAAAAAGCAAAGTTGTAGAAAAGCTGGAAATAAGCTAATTTTATAAAAGAAACTTTTTATGAAAATCACTAAATAAGCTTAAAAGAGCTTAAATCTATGACAGAAACACTTAAACTTATTTTTGCTTTTTTGAAATAAACTAGATAAGCTATACTACCAAATTAAGCTGAGAATAGAAGTAATTAAGCTACTGATAACTAAATCCTAACCTAATAAGCACACCTAAGCTAGAAAAGAGCAAGCCATAAGCTGAGATTATCAAATAAGCTCCTATGCTAACAATAGCTACCAAACAGACCAAATGGCCCCTTTTAAGCTTAATTTTCACTAAGCTATTGAAACCTTATGGCAATAAGTCCTATATCTACTTAAAGCTTGGCTTAAACACTACTTAAAACAAAAATCAGAAACTATTTTGAAATTCAAATAAGCAGAGAAAAAGCTACATGAAAAGACTACTTATGCCGTTTTTAATATGTTTTTGGTTTTTATATGAAAAAGCTAAAACAAGTTAAACCTGACTCTATTAAGCTAATGATAACTAAGTATAAACCTAATAAGCTAATTTAAATTATAATTTAACAAAAACTTAAGCTATAAGCTAAAAATCTCAAATAAACTCTTGGTGAAAACTGTAAACCAAACAGTCCCTAAAGGCATCTTTGAGCTTAAAAGCAATTAAGCAAATAGAACCTTGTGAGAATCTAACTTTTACCAGCTTAAAATATGACCTAAAAGCTATTAAAAACAACTTTTAAAACCTGTTTTGAAAATCAATTGATCTAAGAAAAAACTACTTGAAAATTACTCTTTTACTCAGAGCATACTGAGTTTACCTTTTGGTTTATTCAAAAGACAATTTGCAAATTTCAAGACTAAAAAACAGATTACTTAATAAGCTAATTTTAAAAACTAAATTCAAACACATTAACTATGACCTATAATATACTTATATTCTAAAATTTAAGACCTAAAAACTAAATTTACCATCTGATATTTAAGCTGGAAAAAGGCTAATTGGCTAAATCCTATCTGATGCAGTTGGTAACCAAAACATCAAACTGCTAAGTGTAGGCCTAGGAACTTTGTTTCTAAACTTTTGAACCACTAAACTGAGTGCAATTTAAGAAACCTAAACAGCTAAAACATACTTGAGCTTAAAATGAACTAGGTTCTAGATATAACCTAACAGATTCTACTCATTAACTATCAAATTTAGAGATAAATTATTATAAGTCAATAAAACAACTTCAATCTAATCTTATAAACCTAGAGATTGGATTTAAACTCAATTTAAAGTAGCAAAGGGCCACTAGCAGTACTAACTCTCAGTTAGTACTGTTATGCCAAACACCCCTTTAAAGTGTAAGTATCCATCCTTAGCTTATAAATTTGAAATTTAAAGAACAAGATGCTAGTACCAGATATCATTAAGCTATAATTAGACCTAATAAGCAGATTCAAACATAAAATAAGTCAGAACAATAAGCTATTTAAACTATGCTATATTCTTTTGGGTTTTTCACTGATATTAAGACAGAAATATGCAAACTAAAATTTTAAACTAATTATAAAGCACAATAAGAATTTAACAACTACAATAAGCATGAATAAACTATACTAACAGAAATAAGCAGACAAATAAGTAGAATAAGCAATCAATAAGCTAAAATGCATGATTAAGCTAGATTATTAAAGACAGAAAGATAAAATGAAATTTAAAGGAAAGTGTACCTCACACCTCAGCTAAACAGAGGTGATTGCTCTTAAAAGAGCTTAAACAAATAGCTTAAGCTTATAACTTAAGCTTGATTCCAATACCTAGTCTAATCCTAAGGCTTGACCCTCAAGCACTATTACCAACTTGAAAACTCATAGCAGCCATCCAATTCCTTTGAGTTTTCAAGTACTTCATGAGCTTTTAGTAGCTTAAGTGTAATAAGAGCTTATGAAACAGTAATAGAGTTTAATCAACCATTATTTTGCATAAAAGTGAAATCAAGATTGACAAAAAGGCTTAAATGATAAACAAACTTTTATTAATAACTGAATTGAGTACAAAGTGTTGAAAAGGAAATTACAATTAACTAAAAACCATAAGCTAAAAATTACATGAAAATAAGCTAAACATTAAACTATAAGCTACTAAAAGCTGAAGAAGAAAAAAGACGTCTCATGTGAGTGAGGATGGTCTCGTATTTATAGCCAGAGATAGAAGATTCTAAGTCCTCAATTACACGCTCCTCAACTGCTTGATCTTAGCCATTGGTTCTCTCCAATCATTAGATGTTCTTTCATAACCGTTGGATCAAAGTGTGAGCACACGGATTACCAACGTGGCAATCCGTGTGTCAGAGAGCTTGTGCTTCTTTTTGCCTTGTTTTAGTATACAATCCCATCCTTTGGTGTGCTAGTTTTCATCCCACGTGTCATTTCTTGACTACATTGACCAATCAAAGACTGTTGATGACGTCTTTTGTGCTGAGTCATTTTCTTGGTACTCGAATCTCTTGTGGCCATGTTGGATGAGCTCGGAAGTGATTTTTACCCTTTTGATTTTACGCATGAGTGAATTGGGGGAGAAGGATGAACAGTAACTTCCTTTCCCCGCCCCCCAATTCTTATTTCATTAGTGTTTGACCAGGGTTATGGTTGACTTGGGCTTGTATAAATAAGAAATGGATTTTGGGCCAATTTATTTTGAACTTGGGCTCGGGAAAATGTTAAAGGGTTTATGGTTTTGGTTTTATAAGAGATTTAACGACCATTATATTTTTAATAGAAAATGACTAACGGTGTTAGGGTTTAAGGTTTTTTGTGAATTTGGATTTAACAATAAGGCTTTTTTGGGTATTTTGAGGGTTTTGGCATTTTGTGAATTGACCATTGTTGACCCTGGGTTGACTTTTGATGATTTTTGCTAGAAAACTTCTGACTCTTGTGCACTCTATCCGTTCCCGTGTTCGTGTTTGTTCGGTTTTGACCGTTTTCTTATGATTTTTAGAATATCCGTACCTACACATTCACAAACAATAAAATACACAAATACAAGCATATTTTTGCATATTTTGATCATTTAAAGGTCATTTTTGATATACAAAAGATATGTGATTTCTCACATATCACCTAACCACTAGGTATAATGATAAAGCAATAAAATATAACATTAATTCTGGTATTTTACATATGAGTAATATCACAGGTGATAAAGCAATAACATAAGTAAAAGTAGACATCATTCATGTCTGGGTATATCATCTGGGATATTACTTTAAAGCAAGGTTGAAAAAATCGTGAATCGTGAGTCGGGTGGTCGAGCACCTTTTAGCTTGTAATAGGTCTAGGCGGGATTAATCGAATTGGCATTTCTGGCAAAATTTAGGTATTTTTGACAAGTCTTGTGTATTTCTGACGAGTTTTAGGTGTTATTGGCAAGATTATTTTCTAAATAAAAGCTTGTAATAGATTTAAACAGTTACTATAAGTGATCAAAAAAAGTTTACGGTGAGTTTTAGGTACTTCCGACAAGATTAGAAGGTTTCCAGAAAGTTTGACCACCGTTGATCGCCATTGACCACAGTTGACCTATTTGTTTGACCCAGTTACATAAGTCGGCAAGGTCAGTGGCCTTGTAGCGTCTAGGCGGCGATTAATCGGCCTTATAGTCCTTTTTTTGCAGCACTGCTCTAATGTGACTAATTTCACATTCTATTACTTTATTACCTGAGATATTACTTCAAAACGACTAAGACATATCATTCAAATACTTTTCAACTTTGATACAATGTTATATCACAAGTGATAAACAAATGTCACTTACAAATACCAAAATGAATAAAAAAAAGCATACTATAAAAATAAAAACTTGATGTATTATCAAAATCAAACGAGTGTTGCTTTACTTTAGCATTGCTTCTGAGTAAAAAAAGAATTCACCTAAAGAGGTTTAACCCTTTTATTTCATCTAAGAGTATAGTATCACAAGTGATAGATAAGATTATTTACATGTTAAAAATTCCAAAAAACACAACTTTTGAGCAAAGTTTCATTCTTAAGCAACCCTGAACCGACAGTAAAACATTTCTTATGCTTGTCTATTGCGGCGAAAGACACAAAAACCATCTAGTACCTGAAAAGTATAAAAATATTAGAAAACACATAGGTAATAATATATAAAAATATACAAAGCAATGAAGTATCACAGATGATACTAAATGTTAAAAAACATACTTATTTGTTTTTGAAATATCATAAGTGATATTAGACATTTAACTATGACTTATACAAATATACAAATAAATTAGACACGATTTCATATAACAAATATCACAAGGACATAAAAAAAATTAAACTATATTTTATGAATAATACAAGTGATATTAGACATGTCATATAACGAGGTGAGACAGCCTTTGCACGTTAAATTTTTTAAACATAATTCGGTCGGGTTAGTCGTGCCACGGGTTATTCGGGTCAACCTGAGTACCCCGAATACTAAATAGGGTCGGTATCGGGCTGAAATTTTTTAGCTAACTCGAATTCGAGTCGACCCGATTGACCCGAATAAAGATTTTTTTAATATAAACTTATATATTTTGTATCGGGCTGTTTTGTGCTTTTCCTAGGATCTTCAAGCATGCATAATTTGTTTGTTAGAAATTTTTTGTTCCATTGAGTAACATGATGAGATGTTAGTTTTTACGAGCTCTTAAATTTTATTATCTTTGTTTAATTAAGATCTGTTGAAGTGTTTGTATTTTATTTGGTCTATCATAATCTTAGCATGTTATGATCACTTTTGTAACTATATTTTTAATCGCTTTTTGTACATGCAATGGGTATGATAAACATTGCGCTCCTGAACTATATAGTTATGTCTGAATATATAGATTCAGCTAGCAAATAGCAATGGAGGCTGAACAATTTCATGAGGATCAAGATATTAGTGCTAGTATACGTTTCCAGATATTAAAAGGTGTCCGCATCCCGACCATAACTTCCAACCCCAATGGCTTCATTAACAGATCTTTCTAATTTCTTATTGTAAACAAATCATTCATCTTCTTCTTATTCACTACTTATGTGGTTATTCCTTTGAACCAACATACAAGTATTTGGTCTTGGAGTGGTTACTACGTTTTAAGGTCGATCTTTCTAATTTCTTATTGTAAACAAATCATTCATCTTCTTCTTATTCACTACTTATGTGGTTATTCCTTTGAACCAGCATAAAAGTATTTGGTCTAGGAGTGGTTACTACGTTTTAAGGTCGGTTTATGAATCTTGAAGTACTGAAAAGAAGATCTGTCATAGTCGAGAATAAGAATCTTGCAACAACTTATTTGTAATGAGTAACACCATGCAGCACCAACAGTTACTGCAGGGTTCAGATTCTCGACCATGATTTCAGTAACAGTAACAAATCTTCTTTTATAAAAAGTCAACACATAAAAACAGTCAGTTGAAAGCTAGTAGTTATGACAGTCGTATTTTGCTTGCCAAAACGCTGCCATCCAGAAGTATGCAACTCCTCGATGTTAAAAACATATATCAAATTGCCAAAGCAGATTGACATGTTTCATGAATGATGGATTTTATGAGACAAGTTTGTCCCGTTATGAACTTTTAAGTGCTTATATAGACTACTTAATATACATGAGAATACAACTACACTAGATGGTTTATTATAACTACACCCTAGCAACTCCCATGGCATATACATATATACCTTGTTAACGCCACTATAGTCCAACGTCCATTGTATCCACTTAGCGTCAACAAGGTGTATGATATTAGTATTCCCAGACCCCTATTCAAAAACTTTCTTTTGATCAAACCAACTTTTTTAATGCTATACTTGTATCAACTTAATGTGCTTTCACCAACATAGTTAAGAGGTGAAAGCTTTATAATGCTAGCCTTGAATAAGGGTGTTGTTTGCGCAAGTCCAATACAACACAAAACCGATAAATTAAGTCTGATTACTTACCATGCCCTTCAAAATATCCCTCATAATCACATTCTCAAAATATCCCTCATAATCACCTGCCTAACCCTAAGTCAAATAGTCAACTACCACAAAATCCCCAAAATTAAATGATCATTATATAAGACAACCATATATCCTATACATAAATTAACAAAAATTAACAGAAATTGTACCCAATTCGCGCGACGGAGGTACGATTGAAGTCTTAATTTTTTATCATCATAATCAATGGCAGAAGCTACAATGAGCGTCAAAATCATCAAGCCTCATAAGCCATCTTTCAATGCAACAAGAATGAAATCAATAGATATTATGAAGTTTGATCTCATTTTCGGTTTTAATTATATTATCCGAATGAACAATCGAAAAAATGATCGGAATAGTGATAACTAATTTGGGGTAAGGGAAGAGAGAGAGAGAGTCGGGAGGAAACACACATTTAATGTGTGAAAGTAGATGAAGACAAATGAAAAAATAAAAATAAAAAACTTTATATATTTGGACAAGAAAATAGAATAAATTAATTAAATCTTAGATTAATCTTTACCATTAGATCAAACTCTAAAAGTGTGATGATAGAAATTATTGTCCTTGGTATAGTGATATAAAACTGGTATACAAATGAACTTTTCTCAAATGCCTAATGATTGTGTTTTCTGGTCAGGCATCAATATGATTTTTATATACTATTGTAATTTTCAAAGCATCACATCGTGTTAATATGCTTAGCTATTTTTTTAAGGTTTGTGGGGTCAAATGTAACTTATGTTGGCAACTTCTTGGATGCTGCTTGTGGAAACACCTAACACATATTAGTCCTTGTCGGGTGGTTTTGGTCTGAGCTGCAGAACAAAGTCACAAACTTGTTCCCATTTTATGCTAAGGGGTAGGTTATTAGACCAATGCTATTATTCACAACAATTTAACAAAAATATCCACATAATTATTTGGCATGTGTTGTGGTTCAATCATATTGCAGTTATAAGTCTTCTCTTTTTATTTTTATTTTTTAATTTTTTTATATTATTTTATTTTTCTATATTACAATTAATTTTTTTATTTATTTTTAAAATGTTATATTTTTTATCATTTAATATATTTTTTAGTTTTTTTTTAAAATGAAATATAATTTATTTTTATATTTTTTATTATTATTATATATATTTTTTTTTTTTTACTTTTTTTTTTAAATTTATTTATTATAATTTAATAAATTTTATATCTAATTTAATTTTTAATTTGTATTTTTAATTTTTTAATATAAATTATTTTTATATTTATAATTTTTATTAACCCTTCACAATTCCAAATACATTTTGTAACAAAATTTTGAAAAGTTATTGTGGATCTACATTACTATTTATTAATAACCTATAAGATTGAATACTGTCTTTATGTTTTGGTTTTTTCCTTTATTTTTGGCTTTGCTAACCAAAGCCCACCAAAAGAGTAGTGTGTAATTAATATACTAATTAACATAAAAATGCATTAAATACACATTAAATAAACATATAAATTACTATATTTGAACATGATTTTGACTTGAATGAACCCGAATTTAATGTATTTTTATGTTAATTAAGAAAGTTTGTGTATATTAATTACACATTAAGCTCTGCCCAGTGGGCATTAGTTAGCAAAACCCTTATTTTTATTCTTATAATCTTGTTTTTATTATAAAACTGTAAAACGAAAAGTGCGGAACGAAAAATATAAAGTTTGACAAGTTAAAAGCATTAAACTGATAAAAAGTATGAAACAAAAACTGATTAA
This sequence comes from Tanacetum coccineum, assembly GCA_026074375.1. Classification (NCBI taxonomy): domain Eukaryota; kingdom Viridiplantae; phylum Streptophyta; class Magnoliopsida; order Asterales; family Asteraceae; genus Tanacetum; species Tanacetum coccineum. The sequence goes on along the minus strand of BQNB010030728.1, from coordinate 27,991 downwards.
AAATATGTTTTACTATAAACGGATGACCAAAGAGAGGTGAAAGTTGTAAAAAGTAGTACATAATATGTGGGCCAGATGGTATTTATAACACAACCAGTAAATGTCTACACTAGATCTAGCTAACTTCATCTTTTAAAAGTTATATCTGTACAATCATAAATCCAAGGTAAACTTCCGTCATGGAAGGAAACAGGACACGATTTGATCTGATGTATTTACGAAAAGTTATACAAAATGCGAAACATAATTTTTTGGACCAAATCTATTTAGGGAAAATCAAACTTTTTTATAAAAAAATTAACACTACGTCGCAAATCTCATACCCTTTAGTTCTGTCCTTAACTAGATTGTTTTTTTTCTTTTTCGAGAGAGATTGTTTGACGATGTGTGTTTGATATTCTGTATTCTATAGAAAGATTTTTCTTTTTTGGGAAAGATTGCTTGACGATGTGTGTTTGATGTTTTGTACTCTATAGAAAGATGATGCATAATTTAAGCTATACAACTCATTTATTTATTTATTTTATGTTTTTATTCATTCTTAGCCTTTCATGAATAATCAGAATATAAGCCTATTATTAATTATTAATTTTGAGTGTATTGTGTTCATTTTTATAGAAAGATGATGCATAATTTAAACTATACAACTCATTTATTTATATATTTTTGGTTTTTATTCATTCTTACCCTTTCATGAATAATCAGAACATAAGCCTATTATTAAGTTTGAGTGTATTGTCTTCATTTAGATTGTTCAATTAAATGTATTATGTATGTATGAAATATCTTATTAGCGACAATGTAAGAAAAGTATTGCGTTTCCTTTCCTAATTATGCCTTTTTTTATCTATCTTTTATAGTTTAAACGGTTAAGTCAAATTTAATTAGTAAAATTTACATGAGCCCAGAAAATTTTGGTATAGTGATTAACCGGGTCGGACAACCGAGTTAACTTTCTTAACTCGTCAACCAAACCGTTATTAATCGAAACCTAATTGTTTTAATTTTCAACAACCGAACATATATGGTTATGCTTGGCTCTATAGGGGTATTAAGCTTCTTGGCCATAGAAAATGTTGGTTAAGTGCCTTACTTGCCTTTTTAACAAGATATTCTCTAGCGCTAAGATTTCAGATGAATGAAGGCTTAGTGAAGTCACCCATTTATAAGACCAAGGGTAATGCGCAAGTATGTAGCAACTATAGGAGTATTACGCTTCTTGGCCACACCATGAAGCCTTGGGAGAGAGTTATGTAGTGTAAGAGAAATGTTAAGAGAGCGAGAAAGGGCTGTCAGAGAAACAGCAATTCGGTTGTTTCTATAGCCAGAAAGTCCCACGACGAGGCGATAATAAACGTGACTCCGAAGCCATATTGGAGATGGAGAAGTATAGGGAAAGACAAAGAGACTTGCATATGAATTTTCTAGATCTGGAAAAGTCATATGACAGTGTTTCGTAGAAGTTGATTTGGAGAAGTATAGGGAAAGACAAAGAAACTTGCATATGGCTTTTATGGATCTGGAAAAGGCCTATGACAGTGTCCCCGTGGAAGTTGATCTGGAGAACTCTTATAGATAATGGGACCCCAAGGAGATACTTAAGAGTCATAAAGGATATGTACGAGGGGCGAAGACTCGCGTACGGACCACAGTGGGGATCTGCCATTAGCCGATACCTCTTCCCCCTAATATTGGATGAGCTTTCGCGGGGGATTCAAGAGAACATCCCTTGGTGCATGGTATTCGCAGATGATATTGTGTTTGTTGTCGAATCAGTAGAAGGGTTAAACAACAAACTAGAGAGTTGTAGAGAGGCATTAGAAGAAAATGGCCTACGGGTAAGCAAAGAGAAGACATAATACCTAAGATGCGATTTTGGCAGGTACAAGGTCGTCCATGACCAAGAAGTGGATATTCGTATCGGAGACCGGATCCTTCAGACAAATGAGACCTTTAGATATTTGGGTTTAATGATATATTGATCAGGAAGGACAGATGATGACGTAACTCACCGTATTAGAGCAGGTTAGGTGAAATGGAGGGCGACTTCGGGAGTTCTCTGGGACAGAAGAGTTTCCTTAAAGCTGAATGGAAAATTTTATAGGGTCACTATTAGACCAACTATGTTGTATGGGTCAAAGTGTTGGCCAATCACGAAAGCTCAAGCGAACAAGGTGGAAGTGGTAGAATTGAGAATGTTGAGGTTGACTTGTGGTAAAACCATGCTTAACATGACCTCGAACGGATTTTCAAAGCATAACTTGATGTCGATACGATAATCTACAAGATGTAGAAAGGAAGGTTGAGATGGCTTGGTCATGTCAAGAGGAGAACACAAAAAATGATGGTTAAGAGATTCAAATCTCTATTAGTCAATGGAGTATGGAGAAGGGTAGACCATAAAATATATGGGAGGATAGACTTAAGCAGGACATGAAGGAGCTTCTCTTGTCTGAGGACATGACCTCTGATAGGAATGCATGGAGAGATAGAATTAGGATAGATGGGTAGATGTGATAGGCCTTGGAGTAGTTCTTGCGTTTAAGTCTTTAGGAGCTTCTTAGTGGCTTTGCCTTTTTCTTTGCCCTTAGGTTTAGACCCCATTTAGCTTTGCCTTGCTTAGATATATGTTCATCTCTTAGGTCTTGCTGTTTGTTTTTTGTCTTTAAGCCCTTAAGATTTTCTTGTGTTGCTTCTTATGTGCTCTTGTCATTTGCGTTCTTGTTTGTTGGCTCTTATATTTATGTATTTGCTTTTGTCACCTTATGCTCTAGTCTCTTTTGTGTTTCTTTTGTGTCTTATGCTCTTATGTTTGTATGTTCTCTTACCTCTAGTTTTTAAGATGTATATTACTTGTATGCTTGTTTGCTTGTATGATCGTATGTTTATATTTATGTTTTTGCTCTTTCCCCTTATGCGCCTACTCCTGTCTTTTTGTGGTTTTTCTCTTGTTGCTTATGTCTTATGTTTACATGTTCTTTTTCCTCTAGTTTTTATGATGTATTGCATGTTGGCTTGTTTGCTTGTTTTCCGCCTTATGTTTGTGTTGTTCCCTTATATTTTTTTGCTCTTTCTCTCATTCTATTTCTTAAGTAACACTCATGTGTACATGTACACTGGCCGGAGGTCCCATGGAAGCAGTCTATTTACTTTCGGGTTAATCCTAGATGTAGGGATAGGATCTTTCTATATTTCACTTCCCTTATATCCTACTCCAGCGAGATTGGGTATGTTGTTGTTGTTGTTGTTGTTGATTCTAACTAATTAAATGTAGAACCGTAGAAGGGGGTGAATACGGTTATCTTGACTTCTTCAAAGTTTCTAAAACTTCAAGTCACAAATAAACAAGTGGTGTAATGATCTATGTAGCTAAAGGAACAATAAGTAGATGGAGATATATATAGAAAGAAAAAGAGAGACACCACGATATATATTGGTTTGGGATGGGGGGGTTTATACCATCCGTACGTCAGTTGCGAATCCATGACACCTATACTATTACTCTAGTATAATCCTTACGGTAGACTATAAACTATATTAAAACTTCGCTCTACCGATATGCACTGAGATCGGTGCTTACTAAGAATAGCTACTCCCTATGGTATTCTGCCCTCGGAATCCACCCCTAAGAACCCGTGATTTGACTTACCTTTAGGATCACTAAGATCGACTAGGACCACTAAGAACCTCCCCTTGGAAGCTTACCAAACCCCAAATATATCTCTAATGATATAGGCTTGATCACTAAGATACAAGACTTCCCTTACAATTAAATTGAATGAAAGATAGATTGTTGAACCAAGTCCTAACCTAACCTAGAGACTCGATTCTAATGAGAAAGGGTATGCATAAAAGAAGACCCTCAACTACTAACACACAAGTGTGGATTAGATACTTGTGTGTCTTTCTTGCGGAGATGTGTTCTTCAATATAACGCTAGATGAGAAGATTAGGAACATAAGAGGTGTTAGACTTAGAGGGTAGGAGAAACGAAAAGGAAAGAAAGAATTAATGGCAAGATGTGAGGAATACAAAGGCCAAGAGGGTTATTTATAGGCCAAAATCCCAAATTGGTAAAAATCAATTCGAGAGTGATGTGCTACCCACGGGTCAGCGCTTGGCCAGCGCGCTAGATGCCCGACTTGGTTTTTTGGGATTTTGGCGTTTTAAATACCTATTCTTGTTAAACTCCCAATTGTACTTCACGCTTTGACCTTTCCACTATTCTTACACTGAATGTCAACCAACTCAAATAGCCATTTGATAAAAACGTATGTGAAGTAATTTAGAAGAAGATTTTGGGAGTGTTTGTCCAATATCAAAGAGATAGAGAAAAAGTATTGGACAAAGGGTGTGTTTAATTATTCCTCACATGTACATAGTTTAGTTGGAAACTAACCATGGTTAGGTTGATGAGTTGGCATAGTTAGGATAGAAAGGAACATGCCAAAATCATAAGGAATATACCAAAGGAATATTTCTTTGCTTGGAGTAGAAGTGTGGATGTTGAGGGAGAATTTAAATTTGAAATTGAAATCTATTTTAGCATGTGGGATAAAGATAGGGATAGAATGAGTTAGCATGATGTGATGTTTTGGAGCCTAAGGCTTGTGATTCAAATTTAAAATTCAATTTCAACATGTGGGATAAGGGTAAGGATGAGTTAGAAGTAAGTTGTCATTAATGTGATAGAAATAAGCTTAAGGATCAAATTCAAATTTGAATGGTTGAGATGAGAGGGTGAGTAGACAAAGTGTGTGAGGGAAGTTTGGTAATGTTGTGAGGTTTGAATTCAAGTTATGAGGATGTGTATAGGAAAGGTGTGTAGAGAAAGCTTTGAGTGTGTGTGTATGTGTGTGTATGTGTAACTTGAATTCAATAAGAAGTTGTGTGAGTGTATAAGTGAACAAAAGAATGAATAGATAATATGTGGTAGAGAATTTTGTGATTTGATGGAAAAGAGCCTTTGTGGAAACTAATATAATCTTATAGACTCTAAGATCGTTTAAGCTCAAGATGGGTTAGATCTCATCTAGGATTATAAACATCAAAGATTAACAATATGCAGCGGAATAATAACAATAGGAACAATGATGTTTAACAAGGTTTTGTTATTCATACGTTTCCTTCAAGCCTCAATTCTAGATGATCAATTCTAGAACGGTTACAATCTAACAAGGATCATAAGATCCTTGGGGCTACACTAACTATCACTCTAGGCATTTACAAAGAACCATACGCCTAGACACACACACACACCTTTAGTCGACTACATTTTAAACTACACGACCTAATGTCTCTTTATATAGTAGAGATCATCTATGTTTACAAAGGATAAGAGCAAATATAATTAGGAAACAAATAATATCTTCCTAACTTTTATCTTTATCTTTTATATCTTTTATCTTCTTATGGAGATCTTTTAGAATCTTCAAAATCTTCGTTCTTTTGAAGAATTCTTCTTTTGCATTTAAGTCCTTTTGTTTCATTCTTTTATTTACTTTGTCTCATCAAATCAAGAATCCCAACAATCTTCCCCTATTTGATGATGACAAAACAAACAAAGTCGTATAGGAACTTCATCATAAAGCCAAAGCTTCCCTTGAAGTTGAGATGTAATCATCTCCCTGAATGAAACAAAACTTCCCCTTAAGTAGATTTCCTTTGTACCATGCCACACCAAGGATCTATAAGTTGCCAATTGTACCTGTTAACATCTTCTTCCCCTTTTTGTCATAATCCAATAGGGGACTTATGAATATAAGCAACTTTAATCTTGACCACTACAAACCAATATCACACTTCTAATCCAAGCCATCTAATTCCTCATATTACCTACCATTAAGCATAATAAGAAAAATGAACTTGAGTAGTAGAAACTCACACTAGTAGTAGTAATAATGACTGGCAGTAGTAAAAACCTTCACCTCAATGACACATGTAAATGGTTAAACATGTTAACATTAAGCTTCCCCTGAAACCCACATGTTAACCATTTTGTTGAATCTTCAATTCTATAGACTCTATGTAATGATCACTGATGAAGAAAACTAAGTATAACGAACTTGATGCTGAAGTAGAATAACCCAAACTTGTGTCTTATATCTTGTACTATCCACGTGATGTCAAACTCATACCAAGACCAAAGTATAAGTAAATCGCAATCTCTTGACAAAATCCTTATCTTCTATGAGACACATAACCAAAGTGATAGCAAATATACGCATTGAGCACCATAAGAGAAATCGTACACCTTTGCTAGATTCATCAAGTCTTCGTCACATCGTTTCTAAGCATGAACAAGTTATCTTCAAATGTTGTAAGCCATTTGAGATATGATAAAACACAAACCTGTGAAACTCCACTTCATCTTCAAATAAGTGATAAATAATCTTCTTCATAACCAATTAATCCAATAAATATGAGCCTTTAAACGTTTAAGAACATTTAAAATCAAAACCAAAATCCAAAAACTTCTGTGTGTGTTTTTTCCATTCTATTTGAGGTCTCCTTAACATCCGAGAACCAAAAACACATTCTGTCTGATATAGAATAAAACAAGCAGTATAAACATATTTTCTCGGACAACGTTAATAGTTGAAACATCTTGAATTACTATTCTTTCATATTCCTGGCAATACTAACATTCCTTTGCCAGTATTAATGCATTAGCAGGACAAATACATAGACCACAGTAGTAATATATACCTTACTTCGGGCATCATTAATTTAAACGAGCAACACTAATTCTTTTAAACCACGAAGCAATACAAATCAACCTTGTGTACGAACAGTACTAACCTTCATTGAACACCAATAACAGCAATAGCATGTTCAAACATCACCAAAGTAAACATCCAGCACTAATGTCTATTGGGCAGTACTAACCTCGTTTTTCAAACAGTATTAATTAACTTGCCAAAATCCTAATAGCATGAAAACTGTTTCGAGCAGTACTAAGTAAAACATCACAAAATTTCTTAAAGCCCAATCACGATCCAGCCCATAAAACTTCAATCACATCCACTGCTACCAAACTGCCATAAATCACGCATCCATATCCAATAATCTTGGCTGTACTAAGTATATTCCATTGGCAGTATGAAATATGTCTTTTAAAGAACAGTATTAACTTATGTTCAAAAACCCTAAACATAAGTTTAATAAATACCAAACAGCCAACGATTATAGCATCAAAGCATATCATTATACCAACAAATCTCATTAACAGATTCTATAAACAAACCAGATCATCATCCTTATATCTTCACACCTGCTATCGATGCCATCTCTAAGGTTTTCTTTATCAAATGCTTGCAACACAAACTTATCTTTGGCAGTATTAAATCATTAGGAATCTCAGCAGCAATAAGTATACATTCACTTACCAATCTGATTTAGACGAAACTTCAAAGAACGCACCTGCCGTACCTTCAATCATCGAACCTGTTGTTGTCAATTAGTTCTTGTAGCTTTTGCTTTCTGCTTTAAGCGTCACAAAACCAATTCTCACAGCAGCATCAAATAAACATGTATACCATCTTTGCTATGCCTGCGTTTTATTTTAACTTCTCCATACAATACATCCGACAGTACCATCAGAACCACATTAAATAATGCATCACATGTAAAACACACGAACAACAAACCCTAATGTTATCTTGACATTGAATTAGGGTTTGATGAAAAACCCTAATTCACCGAATTTTGAATGATTACCAAAAATCACTTATAACCGAATTAGGTGAAAACCCTAAAATCACTTTTATTCGATTATAAAAACCTTGAGATCCTGGATCAAGAGCCCTGTGGCTCTGATACCAATTATGGAAACTAATATAATCTGATAGACTCTAAGATCGTTTAAGCTCGAGATGGGTTAGATATCATCTAGGATTACAAACATCAAATATTAACAATATGCAGCAGAATAATAATAATAGGAACAATGATGTTTAACAAGGTTTTATTATTCATACGTTTCCTCCAAGCCCCAATTCTAGATGATCAATTCTAGAACGGTTACAATCTAACAGGGATCATAAGATCCTTGGGGCTATACTAACTATCACTCTAGGTGTTTACAAAGAACCATATGCCTAGACACACACACACACACACCTGTAGTCGACTACATTTTCTGTGCACACAAAACTATGTGTCTATGATCTCTTTATATAGAGAGAGATCAAGACTTACAAAGGAAGATAAACATTAGACAAGTAAATCTTTTAAATATTTAGAGAATATCTCCTGTTATCTTTATCTTCTTAAGGAGATCTTCCAGAATCTACATATTCTCCACCAGCTTGTAAAATTCTTTAATGACGTTTTTAGTCCTTTTGTTTCATTCTTTTATTTACTTTATCTCATCAAATCAAGAATCCCAACAATCTTCCCCTATTTGATGATGACAAAACAAATAAAGTCGTGTACGAACTTCATCATAAAGCCAAAGCTTCCCCTGAAGTTAAGATGTAATCATCTCCCTGAATGAAACAAAACTTCCCCTTAAGTAGATTTCCTTTGTACCATGCCACACCAAGGATCTATAAGTTGCCAATTGTACCTGTTAACATCTTTCTTGTTGATCCCAATGAATAGATCTTTAACTCCTTAGCTTGTAAGGTTTAGTACCCTTGGATAAATCCAAAAATACTAAGAATGAAACTTTGATTGAATGATATAAACTATGCGGAATCTAGTTTATATCACTAAGAAGTATTCTCAATGAAACAGTAAAGTATGTTTTGACACAAAGATATAATCAACACAACAAGCTTCAATATATATTAATTCGATCACTCTGACAATCAAAGGATTAACTAGGTTTAATAATCCCATTGCAATAAGAGAGAAAAGAGACGGGCATATGTGATTATATGATGATTTTGGAAAGGAATGTTTTGAGTGTGTGGAAGGTATAATCATTTGTTGGGTAGAAGGGATTAACAAATGATTAGGAGGATGTTTGGTGGAGAATGGTGTAGAGGACATATGAGGAATACATGAATGAGTTTGTAAAAACATTTGAGTGTAGGTAAGTAAGAAAACTCAAAGTATAATCAACCACCAAATACCACAAACTCAATTAGTCACTTGGACTTAATCCATGATAATCAACAATGGATTTGATCACTAATCATCTTGATGAAAACAAGTTAAGTGCTTTGATCTCAAGTAAAAGCATTCCCATACGGGAAAAGGACTTGACGCGTTATACGAAAAGTGATCTTTTGACTTGGTTTGACCAATAAGGGAGTAAAACCCGTTACGTGATTAAAAATAATGTAGATCTGGATTAAGGTCCAATGAATACTTTTGTTTGATGGTATGTTGAAAGTATGTTTATACTAGGTTTAGAAAGAAGTTTTGACCTTGGCTAGAGGCGATTCATAAGAGAATTGAGTTGGCGTTTTGATGAAAAACATGAGGATTTGCTTTTTGCTCCTCTATAAATATAAACCTCATTTGGAGTGTTCCCAAATGCTCAAATATCATGTACATACCTTTATTGAAGTTTCCACATGTTTCAGGTAAGTGGAAAGCCAACTTTTCAAGATCTGGAAAAATCAAAGCCGTGATGGCGCGCTGGCCACATGCTGACGCGTAACAAGAGCGGCAGTTTTACAAATCCGGTTTTCCGAATTTTGGCTATCGGTTATTTTATGTGTTGCGAATGTTTATGTGTCATCATTAAAATATAAAGGAGATCCTAGTCAATGTTGCACCAACAATCTCCCCCTTTTTGATGATGACAAATAAAATTTTGAAAGCAAATTAAAATTATAAACATAGTGAAGATGAAGCACGCCGTTGATGTAGCTTGCGTCTTGATCTTGGCTTTGTAATTTGGTGAAGCTTGAACTTGGTCTTCACCGAGCTTTATTAGCTTATCTTCTCCCCCGTAAGCTCTAGATCTTCGCGTAAGCTCTAGCTCTTTGCCTTCCTTCTCCCCTTTTTATTGAATTAAAAAGGCGGGATCTTTGTCTTTAACTTGAAGGTTGATATCTTTGTAGAGGTAGAGATTAGATATCTTGACACGTGCTCCCCTAGATCGTTGCTCCCCCTTGTTCTAAAGTGGGGATCCATGGGTCAAGAGCATCACCTTTGAGGTGTTCTTGGCTACAACTAACAACAAGAAAACACAAAGAAACATAAGCAAATAAACATATACACATGTTTAAGTCCAACATGGGTTAGCTTACCATTTGGAAACTTGAAAACATGGATGAGTAGATATATGACAATAAATATGCATTTATATCTATCAAAATTCATTTCATAACATCATTCTATTTATGATCATTCATACACCCATACTGAAAGCACTATATTAGTACTTTGTCATAAAAGCACTATTTTAGTGCCTTGCACAAAAGATTAAGATTCTACTTATTAATGCACTCCTAGGTTCTTATTTTCTAGAAGTCATTTACTTTCCCTTTCCCTTTGTCATCATTTTGATATTTTCATCCTCCAACTTCCTATTCATCTTGGATATGATATCAAAAAGCATCTTTAGGCTATGATGAATAGACAAGAGCATCTCTCTTGACTCCATTCTTGCTTCTTTGAGAGAATTCATCATATGAGTTTTACTCTTACAACAAATAAAGTGCTCATGCTCATTCAATCTTGGGCTTAAGGGTTCCTTGACCTTGTCCCAAATTTCACTTTCCGCAAAATATCTTAAGATAAACTCAAACATTACCCTTTCATCACCTTCATATCATTTCATTGTTTAAATTTCCTTTTTAACTACCTTGAACTTTCCCCTATTTCTCCTATATTCACAGACTCCTCTGAATTTGACATATCCTATGATATATGTTGCATACTTGTAGATCGAATAGTGTACAGTATGTGTAAAGGTTGTTTTCACAAATTTTTGATGTTAATATATCATTTGGATCATCAATTTATAAGAAGAAAATATTTGACTCAATGTTTTCGAAAAGCCTTTGTTTTTAAATGACATTTACATAATCATTATCAAGAAGTTTTTAGAGATTACTTACTTGTCAAAGTTCTTAATTTCTCCCTTCTTGTTCTTGATGTTTCAATGGTGGTTTTATGAAAATGAGATTTAGAAAATGAAGTGTTTTGCTTGTTGGTTAATAACTAAAATTTTCATGGATATCCATGGGATCCAAGGGTTTAGTTCAAAAGTACTCTTTGTGAATTTGTGAAAGATTAATTAATTATTTAAGGCACACTCTTCTATCACATCATGTCCTTTTTCTTCTTATTCTTCTTCTTCTTGCAACATCAATCCTAATTCTAGTCTAAGGAAGTTAAATTGATCCTTTTCTAAAGGCTTTGTCAAAATGTTTGCAACATTTTTTTCTAAAGGGATTTTGTCTATTGTGATATGCCTATTAGCTACATTATCTTTCAAAAAGTGATGTCTTATTTCTATGTGTTTTGTTCTAGGGTAATCAATGGGACTTGATGTTAGATTGATAGAACATTTATCATAACATAGTATTGGAATCTCATCTAACATAATGTTATAGTCCACAAATGCTTGCTTCATCCATAACACTTGTTGCAAGCCCTTCCGGGCGCTACATAATCGGATTCGGTTATGGAGTTAGCAAGTGACATTTGTGTTATTCCCTTTAAGTTAGTGACCAAAAATTATAAAGTTTAGATAAACTAACTCATGGCTTATAGTAATGTTAATGAAAATAAGTTTTGACAAGATATAAGATAAAATAGTAAGAACACAAAACTAATTTTCAACGTTTAACTCTTATAAAATATTAAGAATTATACCCCATTGTATACGGAACTACAATGGGGATTGAATGAAAATATGTGTATGTGATCTCCTCACTAACAACTTTGCATAACTTAAAGTATTATGCAAAGTTGACAACTACGCTAACCAACTAAACTTGCTCAAGGACCTAGTTGGTATTAGAGGAGTAGGCGTTTGTGAAAGATACGACTTTGAATGCACAAACTTGACCTACTCCTTTACAAGGCATGTGTATATATACTAATTAGGTAGGTTCATACCTACATGGGTGATAAGTGTGTGTCCTAAGGTTGATTGGCCAGTACATATTGTACATGTTTGTCTCTATTACAAATCTATTCTAAGTATGGGACAAACACACTTTATAAGGTCAGTGCTGACACTGACCTTGTCTTTATACCCTATTCAGGATACTTTAATTTTAGGTCTTGGACTTATCTATTTCAAACTATCTCGCCTATTCTTCAGGCACTTCTCTTTAGGGACTTCTAGTTATTAGAGATCGTATAAGGTTCGGTGAGTCTATTGCCATAACTCACTGAACCCATCACTTTTTTCTTTGGCTTAAGGACTTCTTTCGCTAAGAACTGCCTCACTAAATGGTTGAGTCTTTCTTGTAGACTTAGGTTGAGTACTTGAAGGAAAGTCACTGAGTGACTGTTCACTCAGTGACCTTGGAATGTTAAAGTTTATCTTACACTTAGGATATTATATATTCAAATCTAAGTGAAAGATCATTAGGCACTGAATTAGCCTAACAATCTCCCCCTATTTGGATATAAATATAGCCTAAGTGTTTTTAGTGTAAGTGAGTAAATATAGCTTCTTCTTACACTGAGTCTAGAAAGCAATTAAAGGATACTGATAACATAAAGTACTTTATTAACTGGTGTTACAAGTTCCTACCAGTCTATTACAAAACATAGAAATAAAATTACAAAGTACTTAGTCTAATTTGTATCCAACATATTCAAGCTTCACTTTCTTAGACTTCAATTTGTCTTGATCAAGGTTGTTTTCAATTAGCTTATTCAACTTTAGGCAAAACCTTATGTTGTAAGGGGTAGTGATGTTTGAAGCCATCACCAGATAGGTCAGCAAGGTTTCCATGTCAACTTTATGGATGCCATTCATTCTCTGAAAGGCCTCATCACCAAAGATATCAATAAAGAACATACCATACTCAGGCTCTTCTATCACTATGTTATTGATAAATAGGACATTCTCAGGGAGACTTCTGTTACATTCCAAACCAGGGATATGGATCTCAGGCTCTAATCCCATAATCTTCCTTTTTCTTCCCGAGAGTTGAGATGAAGCTTGTTCAGGGGCAGGGGCAGGAAGAGCTGACTGAATTCAAAGTTCTTCAGGGATTTTCTTTAGTCTCTCATATCTCTTTCCCAAAGATGTCATCAATTCACTAACAATCTTGTTCTTCTTTTTCTGAATGATAGGACCCATCCAATTCGATAACCCCAAAGTCACCAAACTTAAAAGGGTTGTAAACTTCAAAGTTCCTTCTATTAGTGCCTCTGTAGACTGTGATCACTACAGGCTTTGTGTTTGGGTAAATTTTGACATCACTGATAGGTTCAGGCTTAAGTCTGCTGGTGGTTGTCCACATATACTGATCAAGTCTTTTATTTATGAGCTTTATTGCTTTCTTGACCTTTTGAGAGTGTTATCTGTTTAGGACTTTGATCCCAGCATCCAAAATTTTCTTGAACTCCTGACCACCTTTTGCACTTGCAAGAATTTTTGGATCAACCCCAGCCTTGGTAACCTCTTCCTAAACTAATTTGATCAATTCAGGCTTGCTCATTTACAATACCTTTGCTTCCTCAGCGGCTCTCTTCATCTTTTCTTCTTTGTCCAAGTAAGGTTGAATTTCATCATTAGTAAGATGGTATAGCTTTCCATAAATTTCATAAGGAACTCTAACTGGTTCATCAGGGTCATGACGAACTTTACTTGAGGCTTTGACAAGCTTCTTTGGAGATTCAACATCATCAGTGACTATTCCTCTTCTTCTACCAGCTTTGGGAGCAATTGGTGGACTTTTAGGTTGTTCATGTGGAGTTATATTAATAACAGAACCAGTAGGTTGAGGAATTAGGACTTCAAGGATTATATTAGTTAGTTGAATCCTTGATGAAGAGCTCATCATTTCAAGTTCAGGAGCTGGCCTCATCAGTGGTTTGACAACTGAGATTGGAATTGCCCTAGATGCTCTTACAGGCTCTTGCACACTTTTCTCAACCTCAGGCTCGTTTATTGGTTGTTTCTCAACTGCTTCTTCAATATCCATATCAGCTTTCTCCCCCTTAGTGTGAGAAGGAGGTTCTTCAGTGGCAGTGTGAGCAAAATTCTTCGCCTAATAGTTTCTGGACCTTCAGTGATAGCAAGTGTTATTTTTGGCACATTGCTTGAGGGAGTAGAAGAAGATTGGCCTTTAAAGGCATTGAAGATTTTAGTCATCATGGACTTGATCTCAAAGGTGTCTTGTTTGAGTGATGAGATGTGAGTTTGGAGCAGAGCCTAAGTGTGTTCAATCTTGGTCAGCCTAAGACCAAAACTCTAGGCCAGGTTGGTAGATGACTTAGCCCATGTGACCAAATGATCATTTTGAGCATCCACAACAGCTTTCAGAGATTCAACAAGAGACTTGAGACCAAAGAAATTAAAAGTCTTTACTGGGGTGAGGAGCTCAGTGAGATTGGTGGAATTGTTGGTGTAAGATTTAAAAGCTTCAAGAACTTTCTTATTCAGGGCATGATCCTCCTTGACTGCATCCTGAACTTCTTTGAGATTTTCAAGGATCCTTCTAAGGCATGTATTGTGATCAGTCTTAAAAATATTAAGAATTTGTTGAAAGTTCATGAGAGCAGCATCAGTGTTCTCATACTTGGTAAAGCTGGTGTTAATGAAATCTTCAAGACTCCATTTCAAATCAGCATATGAGGCAGCAACTTTCTCATGCTTTTCCTAATGGTCTTCAGCAACCTGAGCATAGATAACTTTAGAGAAGTTTTATAGATTGCTTACCAATTGCCTTTCAGTGATTGGCATGTAGTTGTCATAGGGCTTGAGAGATTCAGAACAAGAGGAGGACTCTGAGTCTGATGATTCAGTCTTCTTGGCTTTTGAGGATTCAGGACGATCCCTGTTTGGTGATAGAGACTAATGCTCTTCAGCTGTATGTTTAGTGGAATGATGAGTTTGAGTCTATTCAGTGTCAGGCTCTTGAATGTCTATTCAGTGTCAGCGTCAAACACATCGTCCTCATTGTCTTCTTTAAGATCATCATCAGTGGCTTCCAAAAGAGCTTGTATATCATCAATAGTTGTAAGCTTAAAGGGTTCAAAATCTAGCTTCACTTCAGAAGAAGTCTTGCTTTGGTGTTGGTCAGGGACCGATATCTTAAATCTAGTGGACTGGGTCTGGTCCACCTAGGGGTGAGCAGAAAAAACTAAAAAAACTAAAACCGGACCAAAAACCTAGAAAACCGAACCGAAAAACCGACCGAAACTAAAAACCGATGGTTTAGTTTTTAATTTTTCAAAAACCGAAAAATTTCGGTTCGTTTTCGGTTTTCGTCCAAAAACCGAACTGTAAAAACCGAATCGAACCGAACCAGTTTTATAATAATATCTAATTAATATAATATAAATAAATAAATAATAAATCCAATTTTTATATTCATATTTATTTTATATATGGGTGTAATTATAATATATATATCTTAATATTTATATATGTGTTTGTCATGTACGTGTGTTTACTTAACAATATATCGTTACATATATGACAATTGATTATGCTATGTGTATTTTCACTTGCATGTGTGTGTGTCTCATTTATATGTGTATAATTGTTGAATTTGATATTATTATGCTCATATTGACAAAAAAATAAAAAAAAATAATTTTTTTTACGTAAAACAAGTTTATTAATATAAATTAGCTACAACCAAATATAAACGGTTTGAAACCGAAAAACCGAACCGAAAAAACCAAAAAACCAAACCGCCAAAAACCGAGCGGTTTCGGTTTTTGGTTTTATAAAAACCGAATATTTCGGTTCAGTTTCGGTTTTAGCCAAAAACCGACCCAAACCGAACCGTGCACACCCCTAGGTCCACCTGGTACTCAGCATCAGTCCCTGAGAGAGAAGTAACAGGAGGGGTTTGTGATTCCATATCAGCGAGTGGTTTAATCTCTCTGAGTCTTTGTCCTCACATGGCCCTCTAGGTAAAGGCTTGGTTTTACCCATACTTTCATCGGGAACCGTGGAAGGCAATCCCTTATCAGCGGGGTGCTTGTTTCCCTCAGAGTCTTTAGGATCAATAGTTTTATCCTCAGAAAAAGGTTGTGATTTACGAGTCCCCTCATCAGGTAAAGAATGGAATCCCTTAACACTGAGTTGTATGTTTCTCTCTGTATCTTGGGGATGAGCAGTTTGGCCCAAGGATACTAGCTGGGTTTTATCAGAATCCTCTGTTGGTACTTCCTCAGTGGGTGGTGTTTTAGTGGCTTGAACAACGGGTGTCTTTTTAGGCTCGGACTGTTTCCTCTTTTAAGGCAGTGTTCCAGAAGCCTCAGGTCCCCGTGTCTTGGATTTGGGTTTATACACAGTCTGAGACGTTGTCTTCTTTTTCTTTTCAAAAAAAAGGAAGCGGAGACACTGAGGATTAAATATTGTTTACAACAATCATTGAGGCCGTCAATTCAATAGTAGTGACTTTGGATGGGTCCTTTTTAAAATTTGTGTTACTCAGGACCTTAGGAAGACTCCTAATTTTTTTGTCCTGAGTGTATTCAGCACGTAGTAACACTTCTAGAGCACATGAAACAAACATAGGATAAGAAACATATTTCTGCCTGGACTTGTTTGTAAGTCTGGTTACGAGATCGCTGCAAATGATCTCCCCTATGTGAACCTTTGTCCTAGTGATGAGACAATAGGCTATCAGCTGCTGAATAGAATTTTACCTGTTTTTGTGGTTGATAATTTCCGTTGAGGACCTGAATCATAAAGGTGAAATATGTCCTCCAAAGCCACGAGAAATGCATTATTCAAGTACAGAGGTCATGTTTATCAGGACCTCATCAGTTGCAATTTTGGCAAATTCAGCCTTCACAACCTCAGGAGAGGGATGAGACACATAGGTGCCTTGGTTGTAATCAAGACTAGTGGCTTTAATAAAGGTTTTAAAGTCTAGGGTTAATGAATTTTTGCCATTCATCATTGTGAACTTGATTTTGTACTCCTTAAGAGGACGTTCCTTAGAGTCATCAGCAGGTGGAGTTGGGTCATAAGCAATAGCAGTACACCAGAACTCTCTAAGGAAGTTTTGGTATAACACAGATTTAACAGTCAAATCACCACATTGAAGGGCATATTCAAGTGCTTAGTTTGCTGCAATTTTAGATTGTTTTTGAAAGGACAATGGCAAATATCAAAAACTAGATGGTCACAAAGTTGAATCCACAATGATCGCTACCGTGAAATTTTTGATATGTTATCGAGGTGGAAAAACACTAAGATGGATATCTTAGATGCTAACATAACTTTGACCAAGAAAAGTGGTTTGAAAATGATGTTTTTACCTAGAAAATAAAGAACACACACACTTTTGCTTGGAGAGAACATTTTTGCAAAGTTTGTTTACTTTTGAAAATTTATGTGTGTGTTACTTCTTGTGATGGAGTATTTATAGGTGAGTTGTGAAAAAGGTTTAATATTTTTAGAATTTTCATTTTGAAAAAGTTAATAGATGTTTGGTATCCCACATTAAATGCCACTACCCACGTCTGTCACTATCCTTACTGTTTCGGCTACTACTTAGCCGTTATATTATCATGCACTTTTGTAGGCATGACGTTGGGATAACGGTGTGATGTGAAAAGACATTTTGGGAAGGGATAAAGTGTATGGGAGTGAGCATTAAATGCTAAGTTGGATTTTTTGAGTGAAAAAAAGGAAGGTGGGTCCTATGATTGTTGGATGACAGTTAGATAAGGAATATTTGTTCCTTATTTAATGTGTTTAGTCACCAACCTAGGACATTTAAGTAACTAAAAACTTAGAGCATTTAGTTACTTCATTTAGTGTGTCTCTCAGTGTCATGGGAGTCATATTTGGTTCAGGGAGAAGTTTTCAGGGAGAGTAGGATATTTACACCAAACTGGACATGATTGATCAGGGAGATTGATTAGGGAGATTGATCAATCAATGTTTAACATGCCTAACTCTGCTTTCAGCCTTGTGAAAGTAGGTTCATCCAAGGGCTTTGTGAATATATTAGCTAACTGATACTCAGTGGGGATGAAGTGTAATTCAATATCTCCTTTTAGAATATGGTCCCTGATAAAATGATATCTTATATCAATATGCTTGGTTTTTGAATGAAGGACTGGGTTGTTGGATATAGCAAGGGCACTGGTGTTGTCACAAAAGATGGGTACCATCTTATAATGAATGTCATAGTCACTGATTTGACTTTTCATCCATAGTATATTTGCATAACACCCAACAACATCAACATATTCAGCCTCAGTTGAGAACATAGCTACTGACTGCTATTTCTTTGCGCTCCAACAAACCAATTTGCCTCCAAGAATTTGACAGGCACCTGAGGTGCTTTTTATTTCCATATTACAACCAGCATAGTTTGAGTCTAAGTATCCCTTAAGATAAAATCTTGAGCATTTTGGATACCACGAACCAAGGGATAGAGTACCTTTCAGGTACCTGAAGATTCTTTTCACAGCAATGAGATGTGATTCTTTTAGACTGGTCTGATATCTTGCACATAGACATGTTGAAAATTAGATATCAGGCCTGGTTAAAGTTAAGTACATCAGGGACCTAATCATTCCTCTATAAAGGGTCTCATTGACTAGTTTACTTGTAAGATCATGCCTAAGATTGTTTGAAGGAACCATTGTAGTCTTTACTGAGGAACTATCAGAAATTTCATATTTCTTTAGTAAGTTCCTTGTGTACTATTCTTGACAAATAGATATTCCTTTGTCATCCTGCTTGATTTGTAGTCCAAGGAAGTAAGTGAATTCTCCCATCATACTTATTTCAAATATCTTTATCATCAGTTTTTCAAACTGTTTACAAAGTTTATAACTTGTTGTTCCAAATATGATGTCATCCTCATACACTTAAATTAGGAGAACTTCTCCTTTGGATCTATAGATAAACAAAGTGTTATATATTCTTCATTTGACAAACTTATTTTGAATAAGGAAAGTAGATAGAGTTTCATGCCATGCCTTTGGTGCTTGTTTCAGTCCATATAGGGCTTTGTCAAACTTGCAGACATAGTCAGGGAACTCACTACTTTCTAATCTATGAAGTTGTTTTACATAAACTTCTTCTTTTAATTTTCCATTCAAGAAGGCACTTTTGACATCCATTTGGAAAACTATGAAGTTCATGTATTTGGAAAAGTAAAGAAAGATCCTGATGGCTTTCATTCTTGCCACTGGTGCAAAGGTTTCATCATATTCAATTCCTTCTTCCTGACTATAACCTTAAGCAACCAGTCTTGCTTTGTTCTTGGTGACAATTCCATGTTCATCTTTCTTGTTCCTGAATACCCATTTGGAGCCTATGGTTATTTTTTAATAAGGGAGTGAAACAAGAGTCCAGACTTTGTTTCTATAGAACTAGTTCAGCTCTTCTTGCATTTCATTAACCCATCCTGGTTGCTTTAGTGCCTCAGACAGACATACACCTTCTTAGGTTCTATCTTAGAGAAAAAGTCAGCAAATAGACATTCACTAGCTGAGGTAGCTGTGAGTTTGGAAGCCATGCTTCTTATAAGCTTGACTTCACCAAGATCACCAATTATATTCACAAGATCAATATGGTGATCTCTTGACCATCTATCTTGAGCCACAAGATATGAACTTGTTGATGCATGATTGGTATCTTAAGACTGAGATACTTTATGGTCTAAAGATTAAGTATTATTCCTTGAAGTTTCTTTAGTGAGTTGATGATTGACTTGTTCATTTTCAACATTTTGTTCTTGCGTCCCTTTAGTGTTTATAAGGTCAGGAGGACCTTCAACATCCTCAGTATGAGGAATGTCTTGCTCATTTGGAGCAATTACTTCAAGGACATGATTTTCTTGTGTCAGTTTAGTAAGTGAGCAACCATGAGGAATGATGTAGTATAAAAATTCAAAATTTACTTGATATGGTCTAGATGGGTCATCCTCGTGGAGAAATTCATTAGGAGGATATCTAGATGAATCATCTATTCTAATTTCATCTACTAAGGTTTTGTGAACCTGATGACTTCCAAACTCTCATCAAATCTAACATGATAAGTCTTCTCTATTTTTTGTCTTCTTATGTTGAAGACTCTAAAGGATTTAGAGTTAAATGAGTATCCTAGGATGTATCGATCATCAGCTTTTGCATCAAATTTTCCTAGAAGATCCTTATGATTATGAATGAACACATGACATCCAAATCTATGAAAATAGCTGATATCAGGGATCATTTCTCTCAATATATCATAGGGAGTCTTATCATGTATTTTGACTATGATTGATCTATTCTGAGTGTAACAGGCTATTCTGACTACTTCAATCCAGAAATGCTTAGAGAGTACTAATCTATTCAACATTTTTTAGCAGCCTCAATGAGAGTTCTATTCCTCTTTTCAGCTACATCATTTTGTTCAAGTGTATATGGAGAAGAGAAGTTCTGAGAAATTCATTTCTCATCACAAAAACTCTCATGCTCAGAGTTCCTAAACTCATTCCCATTATCAGTTCTAATTTGTTTGACTTTTACATCATTTTAGTTTTCAACCATCCTGATAAAAGACATAATCATTTCAGCTGCATGACTCTTCTTCCTGAGAAAGTAAACCCATGTGTACCTTGAGTACTCATTAACAATGACTAGGGTGTATTTCTCATGATTGATGGACATTGGACTGACAGGTCTAAAGAGGTCCATATGAAGAAGATGCAAGCATTTCCTGATTAAGAAGTTTTGTTTAGTTTTGAAAGAAGCTCTTTTATGCTTTCCTTTTTCACATGCAGAACATGGTTTATCTTTTGAATAAACAAGTGAAGGAAGGCCAAGAACTTTGTTTTGCTTAGCAAGTTTATTAATGTTCTTAAAATTGAGGTGTGATATCCTTTTGTGCCATAGCTAGTTTACACTTTCTGAGGCTTTGGCAAAGAAACATGCTCCATTTGGAGTTAGTGATGACATGTCATGGACATATACATCATTTCTTCTTGGGGCTATCAACACAATTTCTTTGTTAGCATTAGAGATTGTTCCTTGCTTATCATCAAACTAAATAATATATTTAGCATCACAGAGTTGATTAATGCTAATTAGATTGTATTTAGGACCATTAACAAAGGCTACCTTAGAGAAAATAATACCACCACAGTTTATTGAACCATATCCCTGAGTAATACAAGATGAATTATCACCAAACACTACCTTAGGACCTGGTTGCTCTACATATTTGTGCAGATAACTCTTGACACCAGTCATACTCTTTGAGCATCCACTGTCTAGGTACCAAATAGGCTCCCTGATGTGTCTCTACACAAATAATAAACTTAGTTAGTTTCTCTTGTGAACTTACTTCTTTGTGGGCTCTTTGGCTTTGGTAGCATGAAGTTTCTCACCTCTCTTAAAGTGTTTAAAATCATTATGGTTACTGGTTAAGTGCACACTACTTCCACAAGTGGTGCAACTCACTCCAATGAAGGACTCACTAGACTGAGAGGACTCAACTAGTACACCTCCTCTGACCAGAATGACATGATTGTTTCCAGAGGTAAAATTGTCATAACTTCCACATATTTCACACCCATGGTATTTATACAATCATTAAGGCGATGGTCATTCAAACCACGGTGAGTGCATGGTGGGTAAGGCTTTGTCTTGGATTTTAGGATCTGTTTGGAAGGAGAAGCATACTAATAAGGTTGTGCCTTCTAGTTTTGACTACTTTTCAGTGATGCAATGTACATATCATGATCTGAGGTCCTGTGATCCTCTTTCTTGCATTTCATGCAGTAGAGGATCCTATAACAATCATCAGTTGAATGATTGGTATAATTGCAATGCTCACATTTGAGCTTGGGTTTCTGAAGGGGTTTTGGTCTAACTAGTTTGGATGAATTAGGGTTCTTGCCATTTGGTTTAGACTCCTGACTTTGTTTGGATGAGTTGACTGGCTTAGATGATTCAGACTGTGAGGACACAAATTTAGGTTCCTGAATCTTTTGAGTGGAGTTAATCTCCTCATCCATTAACATTTGGACTAGTTTTGTCAGCTCATCAATTTTTTGACTCTTGGTAATTGGTCTTGACTTCAGTTGACTGGTTCAGTATCAAAAACAGTGACACATCCTGAAACACTCTTGTTTAAAGATTCTTGAGTTTCAGGCTTTGTGTGTTTCATGGTACCCAAACCAGATCTCTCCTTTAGAGAGTGATCTTTGTAAGTCAATGTCATTACCTTAGAGCTTGGAGAAGCTCCCTAAAGATTTTTCAGTGGAGGTAGAGGGGTTTGAGGTTCTGATCCTGACTCTTTTAAAGACTCAGGATCATTGGTTGCCTCAGTAAGTTGAAGACACGCATTGACAACTTAACTTTCAGGGACTAGAATTCTTCCAATGTTAAAGTTTGGAAGCTTGATGTCAAGGTTGAGTCTCTCAACCCAGTCTTTGGATTTTGGGACCATTTCATGGTCATAATCCAGGGAGGCAGGTATGAAAGGGTTTTCTTTACCATTATTTTTGGATGATGATTCAGTGTGTTGTTCACCACCAAGAATTTTCTTCTTTTGGTTTGGTATTTGCTCACTGATACATTGACTTACTTTATTAGAGCTATTTAGCCATTTTAATTAACCTTTCTTTCTTCTTTAAGTTGATCTTGAAGAGCATGATTTGACTTTGTAAGTTTAGTGTTTTGAATGTGAAAAGTGAAAGCTTGAAGCTTTGCTTGTTTTAAGACAAGTAGATCATTTCTACACTTATTTAATTCAAAAACAATCTTGTTATATTTTGATAACAAATTTAATATTTGCTCTTCAATATACTTGAGGTCAATGTTGATATATTTGAGATAAGTTTGCCAATCTGAGTCCTCATCCATAGAAACAAGAATATTTACCTTTTTCATGGTGATGTCTATCCATTCATCATTGCGTTCATGATTCTTTCCCACAGAGAGTTCATCATCAGCAAGATCCATTAGGACCTTGACTTGTGTTTCCTCCTCATCATCTGATACTTCTTCCTCATCCCAATCGAATGTTTCAGCAACTATGAATTTGTTCTTTGACTGAATGGATTTTAAGGACTGAGAAGTTAAGGGAATAGCCTCAAGGAGTGTCAGTTTATCTTTCATCTTCTTGTTTTTAACCTTGTAATCCTTTTGGACCTTTGGTTAACTCTGACTGCTTTGAGCATGTTGGGAAGACTAAATAAGTTTTGGTGTAAACTTGGGTTGAAAACCTTTTAACACTGAGGATAAGTTTGACATAGAAGATTTATAAGATGGTTCAGATGTTTTAGAAAAGCAATCTCTTGCAAAATGACCTTTTTTCCACATTTGTAACATTTAGTGAACTCATTTTCTTTTTGAACAGAAAAATTATTTTTCCTTTTAATAAAATGTTTTGAATTTGCCAAAAGGGCTCTCTCATGAAACTCTAATTCTAGGTCTTTGAGGTACTCCTCACAAGATCTCTCATCAGCCTCATCATCAGAATTTTCTTGAAAATCTTACACAATATTGTTAGAAAAGAAGGCAGTTGATATGGGAGAGTCTGAGGGAGTAGTAATTAAGGCATTTTTGGTGTTAGAATATCTTCTAGAGATTAGGTTGTCTACATAGACAAACCTCCCATAGACATCGGCAAGGGTAAGGGTCTGAGTGTGATTTTCATTTCTAAGCCCCTGAGAGAAGCTGAGCCACTTCTCAAGGAGACTATTCACGAACCTAACATTGATTTCATGCTAAGATAATGCCACACCATCATTAGCAAGATCATTAATCAGGGTCTTGTAATGAGTGTATGTTTATGAGAGACTCTCAGAGGGTTTTGCTCTGAAAGTCTGATACTCAAGTTTTAGATCCATGATCTTGTTTTCTAGGGTAATAGAGGGACCTTTAAAGCTATAAACCAAGTCAGTCCATGTAGATTTAGCTGTCTCACAGCTAATGACTGGCTTCATTATATCATCTGGTAGACATGATATAATGATACTTTTAAGGCGTTGGTCTTGATTGACTACCCTCCTCTCTTCTAGGGTCCATTGGGACTCAGGTTTATTATCACCTTCAGCTGTTTTCGTTTTGAACAGACCATCCTTAATACATTGAATGTAATAAGGTTTCATTCCCGTCAAATAGCAAAGCATACGCTTTTTCCATTTGTTAAATTTTCCAGGCTCTAGATGAGGAGCAACAACAGAGTAGCTGCCTTCATTTTTGTCTACTAATTGGGGTACATTATGTTAGGATCAATCTCACACATCATAAGCACTAGAATAAGCAATAAGATAAGAAGATGTTTTAGAGAGAGAAACTAAAGAGGGAAAGAAGGAGGATGGATTATCATTAAGAGAAGAGAAACAAATTGATAACCAACCCTCCCTAACATGCTAGGGAGGGGTATTTATAGTTCAAGTGAGTGAGATAGGCCAGGCTCAAGATTACATGGGGTTTAGCCCAAAACACATGCAATATTAGATTAAAACAACCAGCCCGATACCCGTTCTAGCCTATTACAACATGTGTAATATAATGATCTAGACTTCCTAAATGAATGACCAAAACTTCCTTGTTCGACTCAATATTTTGAGGCTAACAATCTCCCTTGAAGTAAGCTCATTGAGATTAACTATGAGATTGCATTGACTTTAAGCACTTATAGTCTTGGTCTTGGTCGTTATCTTTGTTGTAGGCTTGTTCCTTCATGCTTTTTGATCATTGATCTTGAGCCTTTTTCTTTTGACTTTGACTTTAATTCCGAGATCTTGAAATCTTTTCCTTGTATGTCTTTATTGTCTTTGCCATCTTGAGATCTTGTGTCTTGACCAACATGCACATACTTTGCATCATATTGAAAGCTTGCTATCAATCTCCCTTGACAATCTTTGTCTTGATAATCTTGATATCTTTAAGGAAGATCTTAAAAATCAGAGTTGCGGAAGTGTTTGTCTTTGATTGATCTTTAGCTTTCTTGATTCTTGATTCTTGAATCTTGATGCGTAGAGTGTGTCTTTGTAGTTTAAGCATAAGCATGTGGTAATGAATCTGACTTATCTGGAATGAGGACGTAACACCGTCGTCTTATCTGCACTTAAATGGTTAGTGATAAACAACAGATATGGGCGAATATGGCTTTGTCATTCATCGACGTTTGGTTACGTTAACCTCCGGTTCTATGAGGACCGACCTGTGATCAGGTAGGTTCAATTTAGAAGAACCTCCTTGATAGGATTTCCAGCTTGAAGTGTTGGATCTTCTAACGCAGATGCATTAGATTCATCGTACTTGCTTGTTCTCATTACCAGAACGTCTCAAAGCAGACAACACGATAAGAGTGAATCCGTTAGTTACTCTCTAACTGATTGAGTCGTCAATTCATTTACTAGACCAATATCGATATTCAGTTGACACAAGCTTGATTCATATAGAATCTTACAAGTCACCTACCGCAGTGCTGTTTAATGTTGACGCTGGAAGGATTTCTATTCGTCACTATGAAATACTAAAGAGTATCACTCCGAATGTTCTGGCAAGATCACAAGGATAATTCGTAGGACTCTTTATTATCACCTGTGTTCTTATTGATGAACAACAAGTGTTTTACATGAATTGTGTCCTAGTGAGATTTATCTATTTGATCTCTTTCAGCTCTAGACTCGATTAGTGCACTTTGGTTTTAGTGATCGGAGGCTGGAGCTGATTGCCACCTTTTCAATATCAACAATCTTGGAGTGAGATGTCAATAGATAACGTGTGTATCTCTGTAACAAATGAGATAAGTATCTTTTGAAAGAAACTTGAATGGCTGGGAAGGGTTGTGCATTGCATCACTGGGTCCATGACGTCTTTCTTCAATACCAACAATAATCTTTGTGATTTTGATAGATTATGTATTGACCCAATTTCTGCCTTAGTGTATGGAGGGCTTCTTTCTTTACACCCTTTATTCTTACATTTATTTTTCATTCTTGAACCCCTTCAATGTTTACCAAGACTTTTTTACTAACACCTTGTTGTGATTGTTCTAGTGTTAGCTAATGCCATAGTCAACATTATTCCCTTTTCTCTTTCATCTCCAAATCATACCTAAGGACTGCTATTTCTAACTATAAAGTATCCTTGGGTAGATCCCTCCAGTTATGGTTGGATCATAAGACTATACCTAACCTTAACTACCTAATGACTTCATCGACGTCGTTCGCGAGTTAGTTAGTTATTGGGTTAAGATCGAAACATAAAAACCTTTAAAAAAAGAAATCAAAGTGTTTGATATAAATCAAAACGTTTTACACTTTGAAAGTTTTATTCTTTTGATGAAATGCTCCCCGTACACATGTGCATCGGTATTCAAAATTGTTTTGCACATGGAGGAAAGAGTTAATTATCTGCACTTAAACTCTTAAGTTTTATAGATCATATTACTTTTTCATTGATCACATTTTAATTATATTTTCTCCCCTTATGAAAATATCTAATCTCTTAATATTTTCATATCAATTGATTAAAATTTGAGACATAAAAAAGTTTCATGGGGATAAAAATGTTAACATAGCATGTATGGAACATTTACTATGTTGCTCCCCCTCAATTCCACGTATGACACCACATATATAACATTGAGAAAATATGGTTTTGACGTTTTAAATTCCATGTGAAATTGAGATTGAGCCACTTTTATATGTTTTAACAAAATGAGTGTTTAAATATTATTGACATTTAACATCTTTCATTTGTTTAAATATTTTCAAATGTTTAAGACACACAAAGTATACATGTGAGAATGTGTCTAAAAGAATTAAAACTTGGTTTAAAGGCTCCCCCTCAAAAATTGATCACTTATAAAAATGATTTGATATTGGAAAGTTTCGTAAGAAGGGAGTGTTGAACACACAATTTTGAAAGATTTTGAAAAACCTTTTGAGAAATTCTTGAAAACTTATGTTCGACTGTTTTTAAAACCGATGTTACTTGAGCTCTTAAGACTTTGAATGTCTTTGAATTGACATTATGTGTCAGCTCAAGTCCGAGAAGTTGGTATCTTCTCGTTGAGAGGATAAATGTACTTGAGCGCACACTTTCCTTTATTTGAAGAACGAGTCCTAAGCTGATATTTACTTAGAAGTCGTGTGTCCTGAGTATGAAAAGTCTGAAAGAATGCTCAGGACGAAGAAGATTTCTCTTCTTTTTAAGATAAAGTGCACTGAAGCGTACACTTTTCTTTTCTTTAAAACGCGGGTTTTGTACAGAAGTATACGAAAGCCATGGTTGTTTCTAGTGAGAGAAAGTAGAGAAAGGGTGGAGAACACAAAGAGATTATTAGATTAGATGAAAAGGAAAAATACAAATGAACATCCACACCCCTTATAGAGAGTCATGAGGGGTATTTATATGCCTAAAACTTTCCATACTATCCTTAGTTTACAATAATAACCCCTGCGTATCACGCAGTGTCTATAGTTAGTCCAATTTATGTGTAAGACGCTAACTTTATAGAATAGTAAGGCTAAAAATCTCCCTCCAAGATGATGTCACACGTGAATTGGTTATAATGTTTTTACAAGCGAAAATAAAGCAAAATGATAAGAATGAAGTCGAGTATTCCTTGAGATTTTCTTCAATGACCTTGATCTTCTTGAATACTCCATCTTTATTTCTTCAGCTTGCAGTATCTAGTTGAGTTTTTACTATCTCCCAACTAGTAGGCTATTATTCTTCAGCTCCTTCCCAAATAGACACCCCTGAGACTAATAAGAATTAATGCACTAGTCTTCTAAAAGGTCTTCTTTCTCATTTAGGATACTCTATGTGAAAGGATGATATCATCAACATCGTCTCACTTAGGAAGCATCTCAGTCTTGTTTGAATTCAACTCAATTCCTGAAGTACACCATTTTATCCCTTTTTACGAGCCGTAGCACCAAAGTCAATTAAGTCCCAT
>BQNB010030727.1:0-54607 GCA_026074375.1 Tanacetum coccineum | reverse complement strand
CGAGTTGAACATGTGTGCCCATAACCGAATTGAGCATGTGTACATTTATATGACGAGCATATAACTCATCAGACTCAGACTTAAAGGGATACCTGCCTTTAAACTTTATGTTGAAGCTCCCATGTTATCTCACTTCCATATTGACCATTTTTTTGGGTTGATCACTGTTATGTAGAAGATGCATTCTCACTTAAAAAGTTTGAGAATTTGAAACACCTCTCGATTAAGTATGGATGTATCGGCTCAACACTTTACGACTTGACAATGCCTATAAAAACAATAGAAAATCTAACATTGGATTCACAAGGTGTCTCAAGTGGCGTCATGAGTACTTGCAAATTTTTGTCCCGAGCACCTTAGTCACCATCACCGAACAACAGCTAAAAAAGGCTTTTAACTAGTTTTTCCACCCTAATCGGTTACTAACTGGTCCAAACCGATTGGTACCGGTTTGGGTTTTCCATCCTCAAAATACCACCCGACAGGAACTGGTTTTTGCTAATAACCGGTTTGACTGGGTTTGACCAAAAAACAGTTTGGTTCAGTTACTAACCGGTTATGGCAAAAAAAATGGTATGTACCCCTAACCATGTACCATTTATTGCCATTTTAGGAGGAGAGGTGATATTCACACCACGAAAAGTGATGTGCACACTACAAAAATGCATATGTGGTGTTGTACCATATGCATTACACATGTGATTTTATGGTATACACATCACTTTTTGTGGTGTGCATATCAACTCCCTTTGAGGAGTACTGTACATGTACTCTTTTTGACTTTTTTAGTCAAGAGTCAACATAAAACCCATTAAAGCATAAGGTGTCGTGTATTATGGCTTGAGTCATCCTCGAAAATATCAAAAGAGGGCGCCAGACCCCAAGTGGCGTTTTCGAGTGCCGAGCCACCACCACCACACCATATGGTCCCAGAAACGTCAAATGGTGGCGCGAGACCCACACCGCGAGTTACATTTTTGGGTTTTTTGTGCCATTTTCAAGTATTTTTTGTCTGGTGTTATGGAGTGAGGGTTGTTTTTGGTGTTATGGGGTATTATGGTGTTATGAGAAAAAATGATAATGTACCTAATGCTCTTAAAATCATGAGAAAATAGACATGCAGTTATGGAAATTTAGGGAAATTGCTTCAAAATATGTGAAAATTATCAAGAACTGAGATTTCAAAGTGCAATGAAACAATATATGAACACCAAACACATTTGACACAATGCCAGCCTTTTGACTTTCCAAAAGTCAAACTACGTTTGATTCAAGTCATGTTTACACCTCCTTCTACTTTTTTCTAACTTCTTAGTCATATACAGCAGAACTGCGATAAAATCATAAGAAAATAGCAGCTGAAATCTTGGAAATCTAGAAACGATACACAAAACATCTTAAAACGAACCCGTTTATCAAAAACAGAACATCAAGAACAAAAAATATGAACATCAATCACACTCACTCGACCCTTTTACTTTCCTAAAATCA
Organism: Tanacetum coccineum; assembly: GCA_026074375.1. NCBI lineage: Eukaryota > Viridiplantae > Streptophyta > Magnoliopsida > Asterales > Asteraceae > Tanacetum > Tanacetum coccineum. Next base: position 53,116 of record BQNB010030727.1, on the reverse strand, counting down.
ACCCGTAAAGCATCTAAACTATTTTAATCTATTGAGTGGTTTAAGTTGATGACAAATCATTTGTATCATCACCGGTTGCATCCGTGGAATCTTCTAAAGGCAAATTGTAATTTTTATCAACTTCATACGATTCTTCTTCATCTTCTTCTATGGACCAAATTTCATATGATAAACAAAATATTTCAATATCAACAGGATCAATCTCACATTCCACCTTATTTTCATACAATGGATTCTCTTTATTCTTCTGATATCTTGCATACAATTTATACATTTTGTTACTCAACTCCACCATGATTTTATAAATTCCACGTCCTTTACTTCAACCGTGATAATGTTGGAAAATGTTTGTGAAAAAATGATTTTTCGCAAACTGTGGACATTATTAAATATATGTATATGTTATATATATTTATATTAGCTAGTAGTTTTACGTTCTCTCTGAAGAGAGCTTTGCAACGATCTAAAGTATGTCCAAAATGGAGTTAATATGAATAAGATATCTTGTATCAAAGCGAGGCACTTGAAACACAAAATCTGGGATATGGGAGAGTATCCCACATCACCCCATGAAGGAAATGAAAATGTGTTTCTATAGAAATCTTGGTATCGGCTGTCAAATTTTTTTGGTTGGTTTTACTTAAACATCTATGAGCGTGGGGTGCAGAAAATCAGATTTCTGTGCCAAAATAAGTTCCAAGCTTATTAACTCCGAAAATTCGAGCTTGTGCGCGTACCTTTTTGTCGCAGATTCTGATCTGTATCAATTTATTTTAGGAATTGATATAAACTTTCAAGACAAGTTTAATAACAGATTTTGGTTTTGTTAAGAATGATTTTCAATTTGTGTTAATTACTTAACAGATTTGCAAATCGGTTTAATGTTTAGCATATATTATGTCTTGGTGACCAAGACAAGTCTAGGCTATAAATTAAGTCATTGTCTCATTCGTTTTGACATATCAAAAATTCACTGCTCCATTTACATTCAGAGGAATTTCCCACAGTTCTTTCAATCAAGAACACGCAACTACTTCCGTGATTTTTTAGGCAAGTTTGTCCAAGTCCGGCAATACATCTGCTTTGGCCGTTGTACCCTGAGAACAGGCGACGAATCTGTTTTAAGGAAATCGTGTTAAACACGAGCCTCGTGCCTTGACGTTTATTGCTTTCTTTTAATTATCGTTATATAGTGCTTGTCTTCTGTTTCTACCCCTTTATGTCTGCTATTTAATTTCCTGTCATTTATTTTCTGTTAATTTATTTATTTATTGTAATATGATTTTATTTTAATAAAAGTGTTACAGTTTCCCTACTGATAAAACATGTCTAAACTCGTGTCATCTTCAAACGCAGCTTTATAATCATTTTGCTTGTACTGACTTCTTGTTCTTTTGGTGATAATGGATCGGTTTGATGACGTTTGTTAGGCGTAGAATAAACTGTATTATCATCTTCATCTATTTCTTGCTTGTTGCTTGAACTAGTACCACTTTCTAGTGGAATTTCTGGTGGTTTGTTGTTTGTGTTGGAACCAGAACCCAAATCAAAAGAGTTTGGTGATCTTAACGAATTATCATCCATGATGGAATAGTCTTTATTGAAGGGTATGAATACTTCAACAAAATGTTGGTTTTGAGTCATTAGAGAGAATGATGAAAGCGATAATTAAGTTTCAAGATTTTGAATAACTAACTTCTATTATTATACTAGAATTTCTTTGTATATGTAGGAGCATTTTGAACTGTCAAAGTACTAATTTTGTAGATTTAAATTTTGTTGTTAACAAAATGGACTACCTCACCTGGCACCTACATGCAGTAAGTCGCCTTAATATGTGTGTCCCAAATACAAAAAGAAAAAGAAAAAAATTACAATTATACTCATCAGATGAGCACTTTACCGTATAAAACTTAAAACTGTAAAACATATGTAAACCACATAGATTTTAATTGGATTCATCGATTCACAAGATAATCTATAAAAGTAATTAGACAACGTTAAATGCTATATTTGAGCCGATAAATCATAGATGTCCATTGATGTAAATATGTTCTAGCCATTGAGTAAAAATGACTGAGTAGCATCTGTTAAAACTTTTCTTGTTTCTTTACCCTCAAATATTTCATAATTATTATCATTATATATTGAAATGGTGGAAATTTTCATAGAAAAATGAGAAAGAAGTTATCATAGAATAGTTAGGGTATGTTTGGCAAAAGTAATTGTTGCTAGAACTGGAGATGGAGCTGTAGATGGAGATGGAGATGGAGATTATGAAAAAAAAATATTATTATAAGCTACATAAAGTAGCATTTGATTTTAAGAGATTATGGAAGATTATTTTTTTATAATCTCATATAAGTTCATTTGCCAAACAAAGCTTATATTTTAAATAGTTTATTTTTTCAAAAAAATAATCACAATCTCTCCATAATCTTTGGTGCCAAACATACCCTTAGACTTATTAGATGATCGATGGAACCATAACACAAATTAGATCATTGAATTCTAACAGATTTCAAAAAACCCAAAAGTGCAGTCTTTTATGCTGATTTTATAAGTTCTAGAATGTTTTGTTTTCAAGGATCCTAAAATGAAATGGGATAACTTCTACGTTACAAGTGTAACATGTCAAATGTGTCTCATTTTCCAGAGTCACCCACAGGAGTCAGTCGCACAAAAGTTGTTAAAATGATTAAGCTAAAAATCGAACAACTCAGTTTCATAAAAGTGAATTCAGACGGGCCTCTTTAAGTAAATCCGAAAAACATCCTGCAATTTATAACCAAAAAGTTAGTATGTTTTCGTTCACCGGAAACACAAATTGCATTAGATTCCAAAAGTTAACAGTATTGTGTTCTAATTCCAGGCTTTGAAGTGAAAGGATCTAATTTATGTCTAAAGTGGAATGGGTTAAATTGGTCGTAAGTTGCCCAAGAAATGCACATCAAGAAGAGACACACAAGTTGATAGACATTTAGAAACTAAAGATTATTGCATGAAATCCAGAATAAAAACAAACATATTCGATATCATAAAATTGTTGATGACATCAAATAACGTCACTTTTATAGCATCATTTATCCCATGTAATTAACCCATTTTGTAAAATTATTACAAGAATTGTTACTTAATCGTTTATATTTGAGAATTGTAGTAATTATGGAGTACTTGGTGGAGATTAGCAAAAAGGCACGCATTCTGGATCTTAAACGAAGACATTTGATGATTACTATTCTGACATCATATACGACGTATCCATCAAGGAAGATACATCGTATCTGTGCCTACACTTCACAAGAAACCACGAAGATACAAAGTCTAATACGCCGTATTCAGGAGACATCTATACAACGTATTCAGGAGACATCTATACGCCGTATTCAAGATAAAGAAATAGAATATTTTGGAAGATATCAAACATGGTCCCTACTCCAAGAAACCCCCGATACACCGTATCCATCTCTCTCGATACGTCGTATCGACCAAATTCCAGACAGTATAAATAGAAAACCTAAAAATGGGTTTTCAGTGTGCTTGATCATATTTTCAATACCCTAACCACAAAATTCAATTTTCAGAAGAGCGGAAGAGGTCAAGCAAAGCTACTAATTCCATAGGAAACACTTTATAATCTCATATACTCTTGTAATCGTTCGATTTTTGGTATTATTCGTTTAACTCAGTTAGTTTACCTTGGTTGAATTATTACTTTTGTATTGATTACAATGATTAAGTGCTAATACCCTTGGGTATTAGCCATTGTTATAAAGATTTAAATGTTTGGTTTGTTTATATCGAATACTTAATTTATCGTTGATTGCTTGTTTATGTTTATCAATTCATACTTGTTTACGTGCTTTTATATGCTACCTATCATTCAACTGGATCTAGTGATACCGACCAAGTTAGCTAGATGCCGGGATGACTCTTCATATAGTGATTTATATATCTAGATCAATAGGACCATAATTAATGCCTTATCTTTACCTTTGGGATATGTGAACAAGTTGGACTAGCAGGTGACCTAGGATCAACAAATAACATACTGATTCTTTTGGTAAAGACTTGGACAGTGGACTACTAGAATTTAATTTGCCATTAAGCAGTAAGTGGGTAAAGTCTCTATGAGCTAGGGTTTAATAAGATCACCATTATTATTCTCCTAGGATAGATTATAATCAGCAAATGGGATGCTTTATGTGGATACGTTTAATTGTGACAAAATTCTATGTGTATAGGTTTTAGGAAGAAGTTTCGCCTAAATCTAGGAATGATATACCGCCTCGAGATAAGCACTCATTGCACTAAATAAACAAACCAACGTTTTAATTGAATTAATCATGGTTAATACAGTTTTCTTATATTTGGCTAAACCGCTCTTTTATCTTTTGTCTGTCTGCTTGCGTGTGTTATTGTGTCTTAAATTGATCTAAGTTACCACAAAACCTGTGTCAGTCTCTCAGGCTGAACCCCCCCTTATCCGTTAGAATTAGGATTAACGTAGGTTTAACATAGAATAGAATTTACATAGTTTAAATTAACTTAGTTTAGTTAACCAAAATATTGATAAATTAATAGATTAGTTCTCACTCTTAGTGATCGACACCCTACTTACCACGAAACTCCATCTAATCGGGTACACTGCCCGTTAAAGTGTTGTTTTAGGTAAAGTCGGCAAAATATAAATTTAAAACTTAAAAATATAAATAACACCTACACGACGACACAATCAAGTTTTTGGCGCCGCTGCCGGGGAGTGAAATTTTAATCTTGACTTTTTTTCAATAATTTAGTTTTTAACATTAGATTAACTTAACGCCTAGGAATAGTGTAATTTAGATTAGTGTAAAATTCTGTTTATTTGTTTTAAAAATTGTTTGCTTGCTTTATTTGTGTGTTTGATTTGTTTGTTTTAATTGTTTTCTATACACTGTTCTGGTCGATAACCTGATACGGCGTATCCACTTTAATTGGATACGATGTATCTAACTTTTTTATCTAATACAACATATCCATTCAGTAGATTGATACAGCGTATTCAAATCAATTGAATACGACGTATCAATCATCTGATATATCAACAGAGACAGATTCTTCATATTTGAATTCCTTGCTTAATTTTCTATATTACCTTTCTTACGAGCAAATCCTGCTGATATTTTTACCTTTGTTACATATTAAACTAATCAGAGGGAGTAGATTAAAGAAGTAATGGCAGAAATTAAGACGGAGACAACTATGAATGGATTCATGACTAAAGATCGAGCAGATTATTATTCAGGGATTACAAGAATTACGGTTAATGGTAAAAATGTTTATGAACTTAAAGAAAAATTCCTTGATGATTTGCTCAGTAATGCCTTTAGTGGAACTAATGGAGAAGACGCGGTCGAACATATTGACTACTTCCTTAAAATTGTTGACCCTATTAACTTGCTGAATGTGAATTATGAACGAATTAGACTTGCTATTTTCCCAATCTCATTAGTTGAAAATGCAAGCGTATGGTTTGATGAATTTAAAGGTTCAATTACTACTTGGGTGGATTTGACTGAAATATTTTTTGGAAAATATTACCCGCCTTCTCATACTGGTCGGATTACGATGACTAGAGCAATAAGGGATCTAAACAATTCTATGTTCGAAAAATGGTTGGCTTTGAAATTTTCTAACCATATAATGATGGATCCATTCACCAAGAAAGTCTTATGGGATTTTTGAATTAAGAGCGATAATCAAGAAAGAGTTATTGATGAGGGATTTTCTGATGTTGAGAAAGCTAATAATGATGATGAATAAGAAACCGCTAAAATCTTTAGAATTGAAACAAACTTGTTCGACTACGAAACTCCGTTGTGCACAGAATTCAAGGAGTTCAATTTTCTTCTTAAAGTTGATCCGGAATTATTTACTCATGATATTGAAAGAACTAAGACTTACGAAGATTATGAGAACGAATTAAATGATGAACTTAAAGAGCCATGGTCCGAAGATGGAGTACTATACGAAATATGTGATCATATTTGCGAACCTTTCCGTTTCAAAAATGGGAAAGCTAAATGGCCCACTTGCAATTCAAATGAAGATGGATTATGTAACAGAGGAGAGTTATTGGGAATGGTTCGGATTGGTTACATGACATATTTTCAAGACAATGAATGGTACAATGAGTTAGCAGACGGAAATTTGAAATAAGAAGCCCTTAAGCAAAAAGCTATTTATGAAAGATCGTGGGGTGATGCAAGTCAAAGTGTAATGAATTTTTTCGCATGGTTAAAGAGGTCTTTTGGAAATTTCCACGAACTCGATTATGAACTATTGGTAAAGCTTCAAGATTATTGGTGGAAAATAAACAATCATGAATGCTCTCCATTTTCTAAGTGGAGGGATCACATACGAGGACCATACGCAAACTTCTTTACTACCTATGACCTTCATCTTGATATTAATAGTATATTCGGTATGAAAAATAATGCAAGCAACATGAGTAATGTTCAGAATGAAGAATGTAATAAAAGATGCAATTTGTTCAATGATACCGCTCATAATGCACCGGTTTGCAAGATTAGAAGATTTGAGATGATCAAGTATTCATTTGGACAAGATGAAGAGTATGTTGGTATAAAGGAATATGAATATGATGATTTGACAAAGACCAATGAAGATGCATGTCGGGTATACCAAGAAATTATTCGTAGCATGGACGAAGGATGGGTGGTGATAAGAGCCGAGTAGAAAGAAGCTAAAGAAAAAGTCTAACTTAAAGACTAGCTGAAAGAAAAGTGCTTCCCGAGAGACAACCCGAACAGTTTTATTTATTTATTTTTATCGAGTCTGTCTTCCCAGACATCAATACGGCGTTTCCGCTCCATACCATACGGCGTATTAAATGTCTGGACGTTATCACTCCTTTATTTTTCTTCATTTAAAATTTTATTGTCAGATCTGTCTATACGGCGTATTCATGCACATGATACGGCGTATTTGGCAGACTGACTCGTATAGATACTTTTTACAAGTCTTTCTATGCGTATTAACTGCTTGTACAGTTTTTTTTGTTTTTTTATTAACCGTGGGATACCCGAGATAGGATTTTGCATGTTTTTCCTATATTTTGCGCAGGACCTCGTTGGAAAAGAAATCGACAACGTCGGTGAAGTATCAATCATCTAGAATCCTATGTGTGTTGTAGTCATGCTGGAATTCAGACGCATTTACAACACACATTCTTGCTCATAAACTCAACTTGGAGAATATACCGAGTAAAACATCAGGGGAGTTTCTCGTTCTAATTCTTTTAATTTCCCGTTTTTAATGTTTTATCTATACAACGAGGACGTTGTATAATTTAAGTAGAGCGATGGGAATTAAAACGTCACTTGTCCTATTTTTCACATTAAAATGCTTAAATTATGCTCAAATTTAAAATTTTCAAGCATACTTTTGTGAAATTACTAGTTACATAACCTGCACTCATAACCCTTATTAGATATTATGAGGATTCAGCCTTATCCGTTTCCAAATGTTTACCCAAATCCTACAAAAATATGAGTGTGCCGGTGATGTTGTAGACTTTAGAACTTGGCTTGGTATATCTATTCGATACCACAATAATGAGTACTATGGATTTAGATGGAGTAACTTGTTTAAATTGGTAAATTTCTAGGATTACACCCAAAAAGCCTTTATATGTTATGTTATTAACTAACTACACTGGTTAGTTAACCCCTGTATAAACCCTTTGTTTACTCTCATTTTAAGAGTAAGATACCCCTAGAAAAACCAGTAGAGCCAATCCTTTAGGATAACACCAACTATTTGTTTCGTTACACCTTTACACCTTAGCCTACCCTGTTAGATTAAGTCCATTTATCAGTTGCTAGTTGCTTAAAGTGTAAAGTATGTATTTCCTGTGTCTTGTGTCATTTTCTATCTCTGGTATGGTTGGGAAATTTGCACATTGCAATGGGAATGTAAAAAGTAGTCAAAACTCATGTATTTTTACTACCATCACAATTATTGGTACGTCCGAAGAATGAAGAATCATGGAAGAAATTATCCGAAGTTATTATGATCGTAAAGATGGTGAAATTACACTGAGATTCGTAGTATGGTTTGTAAAAAAATCAAAAAAATTAGAAAATTGCAAAAAAAAGAGGAGGAAAGTTTGAAGATAGTCGGTTCGTTAAAGCTTAAACCGATGGATGATATTATTTGAAAATATCTATTATTTCGTTGATACATATTATAAATAACGATGTAGAAGTATTTGTATAAAGTGGTAATATCGCCACTTGTCTGTAAAAGTATGTAAATTATGGGATGATTAGTAAGTTGACCTGTATAAGGAACTCCAACCTTAGGTTGTTGTTTTTTATCAATGATAAAGACGTTTGTGTAAATATTTTTGAGTCTTTATCATGGTAACGGTCGGGAAAGTATCTAGCAACTTGTACCTAATCTGTTTGGACTTAATCTATTTGTTTTGTAAATTTTTATATAACAATAATTTTATGTCTCTTTCCCTAATGATTAACCTTATGTTTTACTCGAATGAGGATGTGATCAAATCATGCATGTCTATTCCGTCGTTACGGCCATGTATGTGTAATTCAGCCACCTTGTTGGTTTATTACTTTTGGTGAAAGTTAGAAGATCCATACCCTATATCACTCTACTATTCCTACTCTTTAGCTATTCGAGTAAGGTTTGAATGCCAGTCATACGTGTTATCCCAAATTCGTTATGGGGTGAATATGTATGGTCTTAGTCACCTTTTTTGGAATATTAGTATCGGTAGAAGACTAGATAAAGTTAATCAAAACCCTTATAAGCCTTTTTAAACAAAACCCAATTAACCTTATAAATCTAGTTACTACCTTACTCTATAGTGGGTGGAGATGTGTATCCTTGCCAAGCTTACGATAGAATACTCGTCACAACCTAGCAATTGAGCGAATTAGTTACATGTTACCACATAAATTAGTTGAGTGATTTGAGTGTTTTCATCTTCCTATTTCGTGAGGTGTTTGGTTGTGTACTTGTAATTAAACGAATAAATGCTTAATGGAAAAAATCCTTAGGGATACATTTTTATAAACTTCTAAAGGCTACTTGAGGACAAGTAGGATTCAAGTGGGGGATATTTGATGACATCAAATAACGTCACTTTTATAGCATCATTTATCCCATGTAATTAACCCATTTTGTATAACTATTGCAAGAATTGTTACTTAATCGTTTATATTTGAGAATTGCAGTAATTATGGAGTACTTGGTAAAGATTAGCAAAAAGGCACGCATTCTGGAGCTTAAACGAAGACATTTGAAGATTATTGTTCTGACATCCTATACGCCGTATCCATCAAGAAAGATATGGTGTATCTGTGCCTGCACTTCACAAGAAACCACGAAGATACAAAGTCCAATACGCCGTATCCAGGAGACATCTATACGCCGTATTCAAAATAAAGAAATAAATATTCTGGAAGATATCGAATGTGGTCCCTACTCCAAAAAACCCCCGATACGTCGTATCCATCTCTCTCGATACGCCGTATCGACCAAATTCTAGACAGTATAAATAGAAAACCTAAAAACGGGTTTTCGGTGTGCTTGATCATATTTTTGATACCCTAACCACAAAAGTTGATTTTCAGAAGACAAGAAGAGCAGAAGAGGTCAGGAAAAGCTACTAATTCCATATGGAACACCTTGTAATCTCCTATACTCTTGTAATCATTCGATTTTTGGTATCATTCGTTTAACTCGGTTAGTTTACCTTGGTTGGATTATTACATTTGTATTGATTACAGTGATTAAAGGCTAATACCCTTGGGTAGGGGTGTAATCGAGTCAAGCCAAGCTTAAGCTTCACAGGGTTTGAGCTTGGCTTGAAAAGAAAATAGTAGGCTTGAGCTTGGCTTGATAGCTCGTCAAGCTTTAACCGTATAGGCTTGAGCTTGGCTTAAGTAGGATTTAATTAAAGCTTGAGCTTGGCTTGAAAAGCTTGAATGTGTACAAAATTAATGTATTTAATAGCCAAGTGCTCAAACTCATCAATAAACATATGCACAAAGTAAAACAAACAAGAATCATAAGTGAAAACCAAGGTGGATCCATTAAACATTAATAAAACTAACAATAACATTCTCGTACTAAAGTCTAACATTATAATAAAACATAAGCCAAAGTTCTAGTAATTAATGTTCAAACGTACAAAGTATTTCAACAAAAACATACATTAGCCAAAGTACTAATTAGTTTTTGATTAGTTTTGGCTAATGTTCTCAAAAGTCAAAACTATGTATGAAGAATATAAAGCACTATAATATAAATCGTCAGATTAATTAGGGTTAAAAGTTATTTTAGAATAAATTATTCATTTATTTATGAAATAAGTCCTTATAATTAAGTTAATACTCAAATTACCCCTTAATTACTAATATGATTTAATTATATATTAAAGCTCGAAAAAGCTTGATAAGAGCTCGAGCCGAGCTATCAAAAGCTTGAGCTTGGCTTGTTATAGGTTTCGAGCTAATTTTTGGGCTTGAGCTTGGGCCTGAGCTTGATAAAAGCTTGGCTTAATCGAGTCAAGCTCGAGCTCAAGCTCAAGTTGCTTGATTAAAGCTTGACTTGATTACAGCCCTACCCTTGGGTATTAGCCATGGTTATGAAGATTTAAATGTTTGGTTTGTTTATATCGAATGCTTAATTTACCGTTGATTGCTTGTTTATGTTTATCAATTCATACTTGCATGTGTGCTTTTGTATGCGACCTATCATTAAACTAGATCTAGTGATACCGACCAAGTTAGCTAGATGTCGGGATGGCTCTCCATATAGCGATTTATATATCTAGATCAATAGGACCACAATTAAAGCCCTATCTTTATCTTTGGGATATGTGAACAAGTTGGACTAGCAAGTGACCTAGGATCAACAAATAACGTACTGATTCTTTTGGTAAAGACTTGGACAGTGGACTACTAGAATATAAATTGCCATTAAGCAGTAAGTGGGTAAAGTCTGTATAAGCTAGGGTTTAATAAGATCATCATTATTATTCTCCTAAGATAGATTATTATCAGCAAATAGGATGCTTTATGCGGATGCGTTTAATTGTGACAGAATTCTACGTGTCTAGGTTTTAAGAAGAAGTCCCGCCTAAATTTAGGAATGATATACCGCCTCGAGATAAGCACTCATTGCACTAAATAAACAAACTAACATTTTAATTGAATTAATCATGGTTAATACAGTTTTCTTATATTTGTCTAGACCGCTCTTCTATCTTTTGTCTGTCTGGTTTTATGTGTTATTGTGTCTTAAATTGATCTAAGTTATCACAAAACCCGTGCCAGTCTCTTAGGTTGAAACCCCCCTTATCCGTTAGAATTAGGATTAACATAGTTTTAGCATAGGTTTAACATAGAATAGAATTAACATAGTTTAAATTAACTTAGTTTAGTTAACCAAAATATTGATAAAATAAAAGAGTTATTTTAGGTAAAGTCGGCAAAATATAATTTAAAAACTTGAAAATATAAATAACACCTACACGACGACACAATCAAATGTCAAACATGATATTTTGACTATTGAGAAAGAAACACACCCTAAGATAAAATTCGAAACGCATCAATCGGACAAAACTAAGTTTGAATGGTTTAGATTGGGTTGACCCATATCACATATTGCATTATTGAATTTAACATATTACACTAAAGTACTATACAGTGCAAACAAATATTAGCTACCTCCTAAAGTTTCCAAAATCAAAAACCACCTCCCCTTCTAGTCCCTTCCATCGCCGGTTTTAAGAGAGGGAGACCCTAGGGTTTAGTTTTTGTACATCCAAGTCCTTCTCTTGTATATTTAACATATATTAAGTTAGTTAAAGCTGTCACACCTCTAAACGGGGCCTGGACGGAATACATGTCCGGGGGCGTGTCGTTATGCATATCTCAAGTACAAAGCATAGAAAACGACCTTTAAAGTTATATGTTTTAGAAAACCACCACTCGTTGCATAAGTTCAAGATAATAAAGTTTTGCAAACCATTTCAACGTTAATAACAAAGCGAAAGCATTAATTAAAGATAGCGGAAGCAGTATTTAATTTTTTTTTTAAAGGGTAACGAGTAACAAATATGATAGTCTTGAAAATGGTTGAAGTCACATAGCAAAGACTTTTCAGCAACTCGTCTGATAGACAATTAAGCACCTTGAGAAAAAAAATTGACTTAAAACTGTCAACAAAATTGTTGGATCGTGAATTCATAGGTTTAGGTTTCAAACGTAGATATAGTGGACCACCATAAGATTTCTACACGTATGTGACGTTATAATATATACAACTTCACAAAAAAAAAAGTAATTTACGTTGCACACTAAGCTCATGACCGAAGCTAATGGGAAAGGTCAACAGGTACATCTGCCCATTTATTATATTACCTGGTAGGTGTCCGACCAAAGATCACCCAATGTAGTTTCGACATGAAATACATCCGTTGGCCTGTACATCAGTCGTACCTGACCAGTAAGAACTACAAACCCAAATGGGGATTATTAGTCCTAATAAATCTATTTACTCACTCGCGCTTACTTAACCAGCAGTCGGTTAAACGTTATTAAATGTTCATGATAGTACGGGAAAATATTGGTCTAACGCTACTTAGGCAACACGCAGGTAAAACAAGGGAAAGCATCAGGTAATTGTACTTGTGTGGTTTTCCAAACAGCAAGTTTCTCACCCTAAAATTATAAAACATTCATTCAAAAACGAGGTAAAAGTGGAGGCTATGACTCACCTATTGAGTTGGTGAAGTGAAGTAGTGAGAAACTAGAAGAATAATCACATGGTAACGAACGACGATACACGAACACGACCTAAGAAGTATAGGTTTCGGTTTAGAATTACAATGATAGAGAAATACGAATAATGCATACGTGTTTACTATAATATTTATGTTTAAATGTAAAAAGGGCAACGAGTAACAAATATGATAGTCTTGAAAATGGTTGAAGTCACATAGCACAAAGACTTCCAGCAACACGTCATGATAAGACAATCTAAGCACCTAAGAAAAATATGCTTAAAACGTCAACAAAATTGTTGAGTGAATTCATAGGTTTAGTTTCAAACGTTGATATAGTGGACCATAAGATTTCAACACGTATGTGACAGTTATTAAAAAATACAACTTCACAAAAGAAAAGTATTTACGTTGCACTAAGCTCATGACACCAAAGGTAATGGGAAGGTAGCATGTACATTGCCATATAAATTGCCCTAGTAGGTGTCCGACCAAAGATCACCCAAATATTTTCTAAGTGTTAAGATTTTATAAAATTTTCGGCATAACCCGTTCGTGTTTACATGTTTTCCAAAGTCATAGACTTTATACCACTTTCAAATCACTTTCAATTCACATTTCGCAATTTCCATCTATATACTATGAAATCCTTTTTATAAACTAGTCCGAAAAGTCCTTTGGATCCTTATTGGGCTTTTAGGTCTAATAAGCCTAATTAGATAACCCGTAACGCTTAACGTCCAAGATAAGTAAACGTTTAATGTTTAAGTGAGGATAATATCAAATAAGCTATACATAAGCTTATCCAATAAGCTACACCATAGGCTTTACGCCTTGGTGTGTTATCTCATATTAGGCCGTGGCCCGTTAAGAAAAATATAAGGATTTAAACTTATCCATTTAGTTCGATAAGCAAACCGCTTAAGCAAATGAACACAAGACTTATTAATAAGCTATTAATAAGCTAATTCAAAACCCATTAAGCCAACCGTGGGCTTATAGCCACGGTTTGGGCTTGTTAGTTGGGCCGAAACATATAAAGCTCATTCGGGCTTATTGGTTAGACCCGATAAGCTAAAAGAATTCAAACAAGCTCTTGATTCAATAATAAGCTATTAATAAGCCAAGTTAAATAAGCTGAACCATTGAGCTTATGGATTAAGCTCATAGTTTGGGCTTTTGGTTGTGGGACGCGGCTAAAAGCCAGTTAAGCTTTATTTGGGCTTATTTGTTAAGTCAAATAAGCTTAACTCTTTGTCCTTTCAAAATAAGCTAGAAATAAGCTAAACAAATATAAGCCAAAACAAAATAAGCTAAAACAACTCGTCCTTTATTTTTCCTTTTTGGGCCGAATAGTAGCATAAGCCTAATAAGTTCTCTATGAGCTTATTAAACAAGTCGAACATAAATTAAGCCATATGTATATATTTTTATTACATAAAAATAACCACGATCACAAAACTATGATTTCCTTGTCTTTCTCTTTGGGTATTTCGAACCAAAACACAACCCTTTTAGGGTTTACGTAGTTTAAAAAACTAAACTTTTATAATTCGTTTGTACAACTTGTTTATATGCATTAAGATGAACATAAAAGTACAAGATTTATGAAGATTTGATAACTTACAAGGAATCAAGGATTAGAAGATGATTTGATGATTAACACAACCCAAACGTTGTTTAAGAATACCCAAATAATACTAACGATCAACCCAAAACAATAAGTCTTCAAATGTTCTTGATCAAAATTGAGAAAAAATGAAAGTGTGTGTTTGATGGGGCGTTCGAGCAAGAGAGCAAGAGGTGTGTGTGTGTGTTTATTTTTGATGAATGAATGATAGAAAGAATGTATCTAGACTCTCATTTGAATTCATGTGGGGACAAATGGGAACATGGTTGCAAGAATAAAGGAACAACAATGTGTATGTGTGTCCTTAGGGGGTGGAGGGTGGACGAATACAACCAAGGGGGAGGGGGGACCAATTTCATCTAAGCACAATTTGAATATGGAATCCCATGTTAGATATTTTCCTTGGACTAGATCTTTACTTAAACTAGATATTTAAGATTAACGATTTTGACTTTCGTAAAAATTTAAAAACAAAATTTCTCACGCAATTAAGTTCTGAGATTTCAAATATCCATACGGAACATAAAAACGCGACTACTGTTGAAAGACTATGATAATTATCAACACGGATTACTTCCGGTAATGATTCTCAGATAATAACGGAATAACCTCCTGGTTAAACGTAAAGATTTCACGGAACTTATAAAATTCAAAATACTGAACGAAAATGGCTAAAATATTGGCTTGAAATTTATGGGGTGTCACATCTTTTCCCCATTAAAAGAGCTCTGTCTGCAAAGCTTAAAACGTAATCTCTGCCACGGGTGCAGAGTTGGCTAAGAGATGAGGATACTTCTTCTTCATTTTATCTTCTCGTTCCCAAGTAAACTCAAGACCTCTCCTTGAGTTCCAATGCACCTTAACGATTGGGATATGACTTTACTTCAGATGTTTGACCTCACGGTCCATGATCTCGATAGGTTCTTCTATGAAGTAGAGCTGGTCGTTGATTTGGATTTCATTCAACAGTATGGCAAGAGTCTCATCGGATAAGCACTTTTTTAGGTTCGAGACGTGAAACGTACTATGAACTCTACTCAACTGCTCTGGGAGTTCAAGTCGATAGGCAACAGTTTCAACCTTGGCAAGAATCTTAAAAGGTCCAATGTAACGAGGGTTCAGCTTTCCCCGTTTGCCAAAACGTATCACCCCTTTCTATGGTGACACTTTCAGCATGACCTTATCTCCTACTTGAAACTCAAGAGGTTTCATCTTATATCTGCGTAGCTCTTTTGACGATCTCGGGCAGCTTGAATATGACTCTTGATTTGAACGATCTTCTTAGTTGTTTCGTGGATGATCTCTGGGCCAGTGAGCTGACTGTCTCCAACTTCAGCCCAGCAGATAGGTGATCGACACTTACGCCCATACAACGCCTCAAATGGTGCAGCCTTAATACTTGTATGGTAACTGTTGTTATACGAAAATTCTACCAACGGCAAATGTCTATCCTAACTTTTTTCGAAATCAAGCACACATGCATGCAACATGTCTTTCTATGTCTGGATGGTCCTCTCACTTTGACCATCGGTCTGCGGGTGATAGGCTGTACTCATATCTAATTGAGTACCTAAAGCTTTCTGAAGCGATTGCCAAAAGTGGGACGTAAACCAGCCATCACGATCGGAGATGATTGAAACTGGCACTCCATGCCTCGAGACAATTTCCTTCAAATACTGTCTTGTCAACTTCTCCATTGAGTCGTCTTCTCTCATAGGTAGGAAATGTGCAGACTTAGTGAGACGATCAACGATTACCCAAATCGTGTCTTGACCGGTTGTCATCTTTGGCAACTTAGTCACAAAGTCCATTGTTATGTTCTCCCTTTTCCACTGGGGTATCTCTGGTTGAACCAACAATCCAGATGGTTTCTGATATTCAGCCTTAACTTTGGCACATGTTAGACACTTGCTAACATAGGTGGCAATCTCTGCTTTCATGTTGGGCCACCAATACAACTTCTTCAAATCTTGATACATCTTATCCGATCTAAGGTGGATGGAATACTTTGACTTATGCGACTCATGCATAATCAACGCTCTCAAGTCATCAAAACACGGAATCCAACTCATGTTGTTCAGACACAATGTTCCGTTAGCACGAGGTTCAAGTTCATTAATCATCCCATATAGATCTTCAGCTACGTAGTTCTCTTCCTTCCTCGCCTCGGCTTGAGCATTTAGAATTTGCTTTGGAAGATTCAATCCTATAGTCATCACTAAGGCTCGAACTCGTAGTGGCTTAATCCTTTCCTTTCAGCTCAAGGCATCTGCCACCACGTTCGCCTTTCCTGAGTGGTATCTAATCTCACAGTTGTAATCACTTAGCAATTCCAACCATCGACGTTGTCTCATGTTTAGCTCCTTTTGATCAAGAATATGCTGCAAACTCTTGTAATCAGTGAACACGACACACTTCGTACCATAAATATAGTGCCTTCACATCTTCAGTGCAAACACTACCGCTTCAAGCTCTAAGTCGTGTGTGGTATAGTTCTTCTCATGAACCTTGAGTTGGTGAGATGCATAGGCTATGACCTTCTCCCTTTGCATCAAAACTGCGCCCAACCCTTTATGTGAAGCATCGCAGTAGACCACAAAGTTCTCACTTCCATCTGGTAAGGCCAAAATTAACGCACTATACAACTTCTACTTCAACAGTTGAAATGCTGCTTCTGCTTTCTCTCCTCAATTAAACGTCACGCTATTCTGAGTTGATTTCGTCATAGGTCTAGCGATTTTCAAAAAACCTTTGATGAATCGTCGGTAGTAACCAGCGAGACCTAAGAATTAACGAATTTTGGTTGGAGTCTTGGGTGACGCCCAATCCTTGATTGACTCAATCTTAGCAGGATCAACGTGAATGCCTTCACTATCAATCACGTGACCGAGAAATTTCACTGTCGATAACCAGAATTCACATTTGGAAAACTTAGCGAACAATTTCTCCTCCTTAAGCAATCTTAATATCAACTTAATGTGTCCTTCATGCTCCTTCTTATTCTTGGAGTAGATCAATATGTCATCGATGAAAATGATCACGAAGTGTTAGAAACGATAAAAAGTGTTAATTATTATTATGAATTGGTCTTAGTTTAGTTTATAGTTTTATTAGTAGTTTTGATGTAATAAAGTCTATCTTGGTCAAAGTTAAGTAAAGTTGACCAAGGTTTGACTAAGTGTAGGGAAAATAGAATAGTTTTGTAATAAGTATATATACTCATCTTGGAGGAGTATATATACATGTCTTGTCTTTGTAACACTCACTTCTCCCTCCCATTTCTATTTCCCCTTTTGAAATGAAAATTTAGAAAATGATAAAAATACTATCTAGCTCCTCTCCTTTATTCTAGTAACTTTCGTATGGTATCTACTTAGCAAACATAGCATCTAACAAGTGGTATCTATCGCCGGGAGAGATCTAGTGTAGTTTTCGTGATCAAATCGAGCCTAATTGCAAGAATTTCGATCGATCTAGCTTTCGTAAGGATGAATAGTAGCTTTCGTATGGTTTAGTTTTATGATTTGATGTGTTTTTTTATCTTAAAACGCAATATATTAGCTTTCGTAACTATCAAATTGTAGAATTAATACCTCGTTTACGGAAATTACATGTTTTTGAGCTTAAATTGATCGAAAAAAATGGATTTGATAGGTTTCGTAAACAAGAAAATAGGTTTCGGTAACTGTTTTTAGGCGGGAAATTACTTTCGTAGGACAATTTTAAGCTTTCATAAGGTAGAAATCTTTCGTAAACTGTCATACGTAAGTCATTCCTTAGCTTTCGTAACATAGATTTACTTTCGTAACGATTAATCTTGCTTTTGTAACATAAAAACTTGTTAATTTGAAGGGATAACGTTGAGTTTATCATTTTTTAAACTGTTAAAAATCAAATACGTAAGTTTTATTAGGTTTCGTAGCTACGAATTTATGAACGTAAGGGGTTTCTTGTTATCTTACGAAAGTAGAGTTTCTTTTGGAATTACGAAAATAGGTTTCGTATTATTGAGCTTTCGGTAACCGTTGGGTTTCATATACTGTGAGAGGTTTCGTATTCTTTGTGGTTTCGTATATCAGAGGTTTCGTATCAAAAGCCTGGTTTTGGTTTCGTAAATTCATGGTTTCATATCATAAAAGAGGTTTCGTATCACAGTTTTGATAACAGAAGGTTTCGTAAGCGGTTTCATATCACTGTTTCGTATAACAGAAGGTTTCGTAAGAGGTTTTGTATCATATCTTTGAGGTTTCGTACACTATTTTAGAGGTTTCGTAACACAGACAAGAGGTTTCATAACATCATTTTTGAGGTTTCGTTACACTGTTCAGAGGTTTCGTATCTTATTGTTTGGGTTTCGTATCAAAGTTCAAAGTGTGATTCAAGACAAGGTTGTTATTGCTCGTTAACTTCACGATTATAATACTTCATCTCCAAAATGATCCAAGTTTGCTTTGTAGTCATTTAATACAACATGTCTACTTCTAGTACTTCAACCAACTCCAATCAACAAACTCACATTGATTCAGGAGCTAATGAAAGACCTTCAATGCTTGAGAAGGGGAATTATATTCCATGGGAAAGTCGATTCAGAAGGTTTTTGGATAGTAAGCTTGAAGACGGGGAGAGAATGTAGAATCGATACAAAATGGCCCTTATCAAAGACCCGTGGTTGTTGATCCAATACATCCTACTGTACCAATGCTTGAATTGTTGTCCAAAATGACTGAGGGTAATAAGAAGCAATACATTGCTGATGTTAGGGTTATGAATTATCTTCTTCAAGCTATACCAAATGATATATACAATTCAGTGGATGCATGTAAGAATGCTAAAGAAATGTGGGAATGAATCCAAAGGTTGATGCATGATCCTGAGATTACTACTCATGTGAGACACTCACGCCTTATGGATGAGTTTGATAAGTTTGCAGCAAAAGAAGGGGAATCTTTAGACTCTGTGCATGAAAGGTTGATAACACTTGTGAACATCATGGAACGTAATAATGTTCGTCCAATACCGGTGGCAATCAATACAAAGTTTCTCAATTGCTTGCAACCAGAATGGAGCAAATATGTTACCATGGTTCATCATAATCAAACTGGACCTGCAGTTTCTTATGATGTGTTGTATGATCAGTTAGTGCAATTTAAACCACATGTTATAGCATCAAGGGCAAAGAAAGCTGCCAAGAATCATGATCCTTTAGCTCTTATTGCTCATTCAAATGCTTTTTCATCACATTCTCATGCAAACTCTTCTTATTCTCCATAACCATACTATGTCACACATCCTCCATCAGTCGTTGATTATGATGATGAATATCAAGGGGAGTTACAAGGCCATTCTCAAGAGGATAAGCTTACAACTGCTATGATGTTACTCGCTCGAGTAATTTCTCAAAAGTTCTCTACACCCACCAACAATCGTCTTCGTGTTTCCTCTAACATAAGGAATCAAGTTGTGGTTCAGGATGGTCGAGTTGACATACAAACCAAGAATGCAGGTTACGGTGGAAATGCTAACAAGAATGCAGGGAGAAACAAAACTCAAGGGTTTAATGCAAGTGATGAAAGCAATCAGATTATTCAGCGTGTTCCACGAACTGAGTCTAATCTAGGCAAAGCAAATGTTCAGTGTTATAATTGCAATGAGAAAGGTCATTATGCTCGTGAATGTCAGAAACCAAAAGTTTATGATTCAAAGTATTTCAGAGAACAAATGTTGTTAGCTATGAAAGATGAAGCTGGAAGCAACCTCAGCAATGAAGAGAATGATTTCATGCTTGACACTTCATATGGAGAAGATTTAGAAGAGTTAACTGCAGCAGTCATGTTAATGGCTCGACTCCAACCAGCTGATGAGAATGCTGAGACTGTACCATCCTATGATGCAAAGGCTGTTAGCCAGGTACATGCTTCGTCTAAGGTTCATGAACAAGTGAGTCATGGAAAACGTAAAACTATTATTCAAACAACGGATGATGATCAAATAGATTCTAATATCATATTTGATGATCCGTTTGTGGAAAATAATGGTGGCACGTCTGAACATGATTCAACTGCTCATGACGAATATCGTGAAATACAAATGCTAGCATACAATGTTCAACGTGAGGCTGAAAATCAAAAACGTTTGAATAATGAGCTTAAAAAGCAAAAAGATTTGCTACAACGGGAACTTGAGACGTTTAAGGATCGGGTCAAAACATTTGAGTCAAAAACAATTCAATACTCAACATATAAAGAAACATGTGATGAATTGGAACGTGAATTAAGGAATGATAAGGACACGATTGACCGACTTGTGAAAGAAAAAGAAAAAATTCAAAATGATTTTCTCAAAGTTGAAAATGAAAAAATAATAATTCAACATGAAACTCAGTTAGAAAAGAAGGCTTTTAAAGAACGAGAAGATCGGTATCTTGATGATATCCTTGATCTCGAAGACGAAGAAAACTAAATTCGTCATGTCGAATTGTTTATAAAATAGGCAGTCAATCAAACGATACACATGCTTGGAAGAAACCAAATAAAGGGGATTTTATGATCCTATTCTAAGCTGTGGTTGGGGTATACAAATCCTGAGCGTCTCCAAGAAAGCCATTTGCACACAACCTAAAATGTATTATGTGATTTAATTCATAACATAAAGTGTTGAAATTCATACAAGTGATTCGAGGATAACTTAAAAGGATGCACGAAGAAATGTGAAACAAAATGAGGCACAAAATGGTTCAAATTGATTATGAAAAGTTAAATGAGTTTTATGAAACATTTGTTCCTCAACAAGAACCTTATGCTGAACAAACATATTTTTCAATTCCTTCTACTTCTGATAATGGTTCTACATCTAAAAATGTTCCATCGGAATCACCGGGTCCAAAAATGCCAACAGAGAGTCGGTTATTAAAAATGATTGACACATTGGGAGATACAATTGTCGGTTTTCAAACAAAAAAGGGATTAATATTTTTTTACAAGACCAGAAAGAAGATGGTATAGTCTGATAGTTAAAAAGAATTAGAGAGATTTATAAAACCGATTATTCTGATGTCAAATCTTAGACAAACTTATTGATGAAATATCAAGAGGAACTCATTGAGGAAGCGCATGAAATGTTAAATATTTTTTTGTCAATGGAACAAAAAGTCAATGACAAATCCATAAATGAAAATATTTTGGAAAATGAAATTGATCGACTTTTAGAAGCATCCTTGACAAGTGAAATCCGAAATTATGTGTTGCTTTCGGTAGAACAACAAAAACATGAGTTGTTAAAAGTTGAACTTGAGAAAAGTGCAAGTGATTCAAGAGATATCCAATCCAATTTGCTCAAAAGAATCAAAATTCTTAAAAACGATTTTCAAAGATCACAAGCTCAAAGTATTGATTTTGAACTCAAATTGCAACATCAAAAAGAGAAAATGGAGTGTGATGTCTCTTGGAAAGCAAAGTTGTCTACATTGCATGATGAGAACGTGTTGTTAAAACATCAAGTTGAGTCTACTGTTAAAGAACGAGAAAATATTAAACTTGAATTTCTAAAGCTTTTTAACTCAATCAAAGCAACACGGGTTCAACATCAAAATGAAATTAATGAAATGTTTAAAGATGTCACTCAAAAGACATATGCATATGCTAATGTTCGTGCTCAAAATCAAGATCTTTTGATGAGAATTTCTAAGCTTAAGAGTAAGCTTAAAATGATTGACAAAGGGAAGCATATGAATACTAAGTTTGATAAATCTGAGACCTTAGGACAACTTCTTTATGTAACACCGTTCAACAAAAATATAGCAATTAAGGCTAAGAACGTGTCAAACACTAAGGTTACTTCAGATAGGTCAAAACTAGTCACTTCAAATCCAACTCCTATATTGAGCGAAAAACAACAACACAATGCGAATGTAATTGCAAGAGGAATGTATAAGATCAATCAGGAAGACACAAAAACAAAGGATTCTAAGGCTAACACAAAAGTCTCCAATTCCACAGGTGTAGGCAGTTCCAATAGTGTTAGAAGACCAAAGTCTAAGGACAATAAATCGAAGAATAATGTCTTGAAGAACACTAAGAGCTCATCTACATATGTTTTGAAGACAACAAATAGTGTTTGCTTAGATTCTAATAAACGTGAAACAAAACCTTCAAATGTTTGTCAAAACCATGCATGTAAAAAAAGTTAAAGACTGTAAATCTTGTAACGATGGTGTAATATGTTCTTGTGGTCTTGATGTATTTTTGCATTCTCATGAAAAATGTGTTGCACGTAATGCTTTGACTAGGAAATCTAGTGTTAAGAGAGCCTTATTCACTTCCCCCGTACCAGCAAAACCTAAGAGTTTAGAAGCTACATCTGTAGTTGTAAAATCTAGATTCAGTGTTGCTAAAACCCCAATAGCAACAAATAAGGTCTCGAGTGTGTCGCCACTATCTCAGAAATCTAGTCAAAGTAGGATACTTAGCAGTTACATGAACAATAAAATAGCAACAAGCAGAAAATGGCAAAAGTGGTTTGAATATCAACAAGGTTTTAGTTGGACACCCAAAAGCAAAAGTGCGAAATCACAATCTAATGTGCATAAGTGTAGAACCAGTGTTAAATCTAAGACTAACACACCTGTTACCACTAACAAATGGGTAGCCAAACCGTCTACTCTTCCATCTGCATTTGTTTCATATAATGCAGGTGATCCAGCTTATACTGTGGATTGTTGATAGCGGATGCTCAAAGCATATGACTGGAAATCTTCAACTGCTAAGAAATTTCATTGAGAAATTCATGGGAACAGTCTGCTTTGGAAATGATCATTTCGCTAGAATCACAGGCTATGGAGATTATGTTCAAGGCAATCTCACTATTTGTCATGTATATTATGTTGAAGGCCTTGGGCATAATTTGTTTTCGGTTGGACAATTATGTGACGGAGATTTAGAAGTTGCCTTTCGATCAAACACGTGTTATGTTTGGAATTTAGAAGGAGATGATTTACTCACGGGTTCTCGAGATTCAAATCTTTATACAATCTCCATTTCTGAGATGGCGGCTTCTTCTCCCGTGTGCTTAATGTCCAGAGCCACATCAACAAAATCTTGGTTATGGCATCGTCGGTTGTCTCATTTGAATTTTGGCACCATTAACCAACTCACTTCACACGATCTAGTTGATGGGCTTCCGAAATTTAAGTACCACAAAAACCATTTATGTTCAGCTTGTGAACAGGGTAAAAGCAAGAAAGCTTCACTTCCACCTAAGTTGGTTCCAAGCACAGAATCCAAACTCGAATTACTTCATATGGATTTGTGTGGGCCAATGAGAGTTGCAAGTATCAATGGCAAGAAATATATTCTCGTGATCGTTGACGACTATTCTCGGTACACATGGGTATATTTTCTTCGCACCAAGGATGAGGCTCCAGATATGATTATCGATTTTGTTAATCAAGTTCAAAGGAATCTAAAGGCTTCAATTCTGACGATTCAAACTGATAATGGAACCGAATTCAAAAATGAGAAATTAAGGGCATTTTATGCAAAGTTAGGCATTGTTCATAAAACTTCAATTGCTCGAACGCCTCAACAAAATGGTGTTGTTGAAAGACGTAATCGAACACTCGTCGAGGCTGCTCGAACAATGCTTATCTTTTCTAAAGCACCAGAATTTCTGTGGGCTGAAGCCATTGCTACTACTTGCTTTACTCAGAATCGCTCTATCGTACACACTCGGCATAATAAAACCCCGTATGAGTTGATTTGCGGTAGAAAACCCAATGTTCAATACTTTTACGTGTTTGTATCTCTTTGTTATCCAACAAATGATCGTGATGATCTTGGGAAGATGAAACCGAAGGCTGACATTGGTATTTTTGTTGGTTATTCTTAGTCATCACGTGGATTTCATATCTATAACCGCCGAACTAAAAAGATAATGGAAACGATCCATGTCAAGTATGATGAACTCATGGCTATGGCTTCTGAATATAACAATTTAGAACTCGGAATGAACTACGCGAATTTCAATGATTCATCGGAAGATTCAAAATCCGTACCCTCAACATCATACTTAGATAATTTGTTTGGTCCTATGTATGAAGAATACTATGTGTCGAGCTCACAAGAAGTGTCTGATAATTCCGTTGCAAATACTCTTGATAATGACCACACTTCTTCATCATCGTCAATCGTCGTTGACTAAGATGATGCTCCTCCAATAGTAGCCTCTTCGGAAGAACAAGTTGTTACTGAACCAAACTCTCCAGTCTTGAATGAAGTTGCCAATGAATTTGTTCAAGAAGACGTTACAGATTTTGATGGAAATACATTTCATAATACACCATAAACTCCTGAATTCAATGTTGCTGAATCTTCCTCAACTTATCAGGATCTATCAAATATGCATTAATTTCACCAACAACATCGCTCAATTGATAGATGGACTAAGAATCATCCACTTGAACTAGTGATTGGTGATCCCTCAAAGCTGGTTATGACAAGGAAAAGACTTCAAACTGATGCAGAAGTTTGTATGTATGCACTCACAGTCAGTATGATTAAACCGAAAATATCAAGGAAGCTATGCTTGATCACAGTTGGATCGAATCTATGAAAGATGAGCTTAACCAGTTCAAATGCCTTGATGTTTGGGAACTTGTCAAATGTCTTGTTGGCAGAAACATAATCAAAGTCAAATGGATTTGAAAAAACAAAACTGATGCTAAAAAAACAGTTATTCGGAACAAGTCTCGTTTAGTTGCTAAAGGATACAGTCAAGAAGAGGGAATAGATTTTGAGGAATCATTTGCACCAGTTGCAAGACTTGAAGCTGTCAGAATCTTTGTGGCATATGCGGCTCACAAGAACTTTCCAATTTTCTAGATGGATGTTAAAACAACATTCCTGAACGGTCCACTGAAAGAGGAGGTTTTTGTTCAATAGCCCGATGGTTTTGTAGATCCAGACTTTCCAAATCACGTTTATCGTCTTAAGAAAGCTCTATATGGTCTCAAACAAGCCCCGAGAGCATGGTATGACAAGCTTTCCTCGTTTCTAATCGAACACCATTTCACAAAAGGTATTGTCGATCCGACACTGTTTACAAGAAGACACGGGGATGACATTTTGTTAGTTCAAATCTATGTCGATGACATAATTTTTGGGTCAACTAAACCAGTTTTTGCAAAAAGATTTGAAAAACTCATGAAAGATAATTTTGAAATGTCAATGATTGGCGAAATGAAGTTCTTTCTTGGACTTCAGGTTCATCAATCTCCCCGGGGTATCTTTATAAGTCAATCGCAATATACTTTGGATATTCTTAAGAAACACGGGATGGAAAAATGTGATACTGTTAGCACACCAATGGCTACTACTAAACTAGATGCAGATTTACAGGGTACCCCAGTAGATCAAACAAAATATCATAGTATGATAGGGGGACTTATGTATCTTACTGCTAGTAGACCAGATATTGCCTTTGCGACATTTGTATGTGCGCGTTATCAGGCACGCCCAACTGAAAAACACCTCAAAGAGGTCAAAAGGATCTTTCGCTACCTTAGACAATCCATTAACATGGGTCTATGGTACTCGAAGGATTCTGGATTTGAGCTAATTGCATATGCAGATGCAGACCATGCAGGGTGTAATGATGATTGCAAAAGCACATCCGGAGGCATTCAATTTCTGGGAGACAAGTTAGTCAGTTGGTCGTCGAAAAAGCAAGATTGTACAGCAATGTCATCTGCGGAAGCTGAGTATGTATCCTTGTCTGCTTGTTGTGCTCAAGTCATCTGGATGCGAACACAACTGTTGGACTATGGATTTCATTACCACAAGATTCCGATCTACTGTGACTCAAAAAGTGCAATTGCCATATCTTGCAATCCCGTACAACATTCAAGAACAAAACACATTAACATCCGTTATCATTTCATCAAAGAGCATGTTGAGAAAGGTACAATTGAATTATACTTTGTCGGGACGGAATACCAGCTTGCTGATCTATTTACAAAAGCCCTTCCGAAGGAAAGGTTTGAGTTTCTAGTTCACAAGATTGGTATGCGATGTATGACTCCAACTCAGTTGGAACGTCTCGCAAAGTTGAAAGATCATACATCAAAAACATTTGTAAATACATTTAAAAAACAAAACAAAAAATGAAAAAATATAAAAACTCAAAAAAATAATTAAATTAACTTAAGGATTCAAACACATATTTTCTACGTTCAAATCAGTCTTATGATACTGGATTTTTTGTCCTTCAAATGCATAATAAATGTATCATAGACTCAGGGGGAGAAAATCATAAAAATGATCTTTCACTGCTAAAAAAATGTGTTTTGCAAATCCAATTCCATTCAGAAACAAAAGATTTCTTTTTTGTGTGCGAAAATTTCAAGTGTGAAAAATTGTAAAAATTAACAATCTCTTGAATGAGTTCTTAAATTAGATATTTATCGAGGGGGATGTTATGAAATTTCCTTGGAAAATTTTCAAAATCTTCTCATAACAAAATGTTCAAAACTACAAAATTAACTATCGCTCAATAAGTTCTTAATTAGATTTCTTGTTGAGGGGGAGTTATAAATTTTTCAGGATACATCATCATCAGAAAATGAAATTGTGTGCTTAAAAGCAAAATTAACTTCATTTCGAACAAACTTTGTAAGAAATGATATTTCAAAAGTGGATAACTGTTCAGGGGGGAGTTATGAAATTTTTCAGTAGAAACAGAAACTTAATTTAAGAAATAAATCAAAAGGGGGAGGGGAGGGCATTATTTTTGTAAAAGTTAGTCTAACTTTAAGGGGGAGTTATGAAAATTTTTGAATAAAAAAGGGATATGTTAGGATTCTGAAGCTTCTACAAGTTAATATTGCTGGCTCAAGATTAATACTGCTAGTGAAGACTTAATGTTGTTAATGAAGATTGAAGAAATAAGTCTAAGTCTTTAGTACTGCTAGCTTTGTAGTTAGTAACTAAGCCATACAAATTTTTAGTACTAGCTTAGTAAATATTTAGTACAGTTAGTTAGATTAGTAATTAAGCTAGTGTATTATATTAGTACTAGCTTCATGAGATATGAATTAGATTAAATTAGGAATAGATATGCATTATCTCTTAACGCGTTTTGTAAAGACCATTAGGGTTTCCTTAGTCTATAAAAGGATCCCTGGGCATAGTTAGTAGATATAGTTCTACACAGATCAATAGAGATCTATTAGTAATCATAGTTTTTATAATCTATAACCTAGGCAAATTCAAGTTTTAATATTAACTTCTTTTGTGATTCTTAATACTGTTCTTCTTAGCATTATTGATTAGTTTCCGCATAATCAATAGTGTTCAAATCAGTGTTTCATTATTGTTGCTTTAGAATTATCTAAAGGAACAAACCCTTTACAAGCTAAAGGTTAAGATCTATTCAGAAAACGATCCAACAAGTGGTATCAGAGCTTGTGTGGAAACTCTGAATAAGAAGAACTCAATTGTAAGATGGCAGAACAAGACATTCCACCCACTATCACAACAATGAAAATCCCTATCATCAAGAAGGGAGAATATGATATTTGGAGCATGAGAATGCGACAATATATCTGTCACACAGACCATAACCTATGGGATGTTATTGTCAATGGAGATCTAGAAGAAGAGCCTGCACCAACTGGAGAAACATCTGCTCCTCCTGCTCCTAAGACTGCCAAACAACTGGCTGCTAAAAGGAATCAGGAAAGAGTTAAGAGCATCTTGGCTTTTAGCAATACCTGATGGAATACCCTCCTCATTTTCACAATGTTGCAGATGCTAAATCACTCTAGGAAGCAATCAAATCAAGGTTTGGAGGTAATGAAGAATCCAAGAAGATGCAGAAAAATGTTCTAAAACATCAGTTTGAAAACTTTTCTACTGCATCAAATGAAAGTCTGGACAAGGCTTATGATAGGTTCCAAAAACTCATAAGTCAATTGGAGGTTCATGGTGCTCCAATATCCAAAGGAAGATATCACAAAAAGTTCCTAAAAGTATTCCTCCTTCATGGAATCAAATGCTTCTAATCCATGAGAAATAAGCCAGACATTGATAGATTATATTGATGACCTCTACAACAACCTTATGTCTACGAAATGAGATGAAAAGGTCTTCCAACGTTCCTACTTCTACTTCTCCGAACTTGTCGTTTTCTTTCCTCCTGAGAACACTAGCAGTACTAATTAAGTTAGTACTGTGCCAATGTTTGATTTTGGGGTTATTCTGCTGGAGGAATTAGTCAAGTTTCAATCTACCCCATGTTGCTCATGATGTATGCGCTCTTTCTGCACAACCAACAACCATTTCCTCAACGTGAGACATGAGGATTTTCAACATAGTTAATGAAGATGACTGTGTGAAGAATTGGAACTAAGATGGCAGGTGGCTATGTTGACTGTCAGAGTGAGGAAATTCATTTAGAAGACAGGAAAGAACATGGATTTCAAAGAAAAATGACCTATTTCACTTGATAAATCAAAAATTGAGTGCTACAACTGTCATAGAAAAGGGCACTTTGTTAGGAAATGCAGATCTGGATGGAATCAAGGGAAAAAGATCTTATGGAAGGATTAATGGCGGGAGCAAGCACTAACAAATGAAGCCTCATCACAGGCACTAGTAGCTCAATAATGGTCTAGAGGGCAATGACTAGAGTAATATTTTGAAAAGAACCAATCACTATGCTTTAATGGCAATCTCTTCTTCAAGCTCATCAAGTTCTTCTGACAATGAGGACAAAAATGTTCTAAACAATGTCTTGAATCTTTTAAAACTCATCAAAAGAAATTAATGATAGTGAAAAGAAAAAACATAGGCATAGCCAAACTAGAAATTTAGGGTTATGAGTTAGCCTTAGAGTCACTAGAATCTAGGATACTTGTACATGAAAAGAATGAATTGGCTTGGGGTGAAAAATATGAGTTTCAAAACTATAAGCTTAAATGCAGAGAAAAAAAATCAACAACCTTAACCTGGAATTAGAGAAAGCTGTTAAGGAAAGAGATGAGTTTAAATTAAAGATAGAAAAATGGGAAGAATCATCCAAGAATCTTGATGAATTACTCAACAGTCAAATGAGTGCTAGAGATAAAACTGGTTTAGGAAATGGCACACAATTGAATGAATGAGTAACAATTCTGAAACTGATAGTGAGATTAGTTTGAGTGTTTTTAATGTCAAATCTAGTGATGAAGAGTCCACACCAGCTAATGATAGGTTTTCCAAAGCAGAATAGAGTTCATGGTGTTCCCCCTCCTTATACCAGGCTGACAACTTTCTTTACCCCCAAAGCTGACATATCATTTGCAGGTTTAGATGAATATGCCATTAGGAAGAAGATAATTGAGTCAAAAACAACTAATCTTAATACTAAAACAAGTGAGAATGTAGGTAAAACAAATGAAGCAAATACTCAAAAATCTAAGACAGTCTATGAATCAATTAACAGAGATAAAGTTATCATTGAGGATTAGAACTCAGATGATGAGGATGATGTGTCTGAAGTGCAAACAGTTAGTCCTGTTAAGACTAATGAGACTCAAACAGTTAAAACTAGAGTTGATAAAATTGATCAAACTTCTCAGAAACAAGGAATTGGTTTTAAGAAAATAAAAGCTTGCTTTGTCTGTAAAAGTGCTGACCATTTGATCAAAGATTGTAATTTTCATGACAAACAGAGTCAAGAACCTAAGCTGAAAACTATGGTCAATACTGGTTTAAGGGTGGACAAACCAGTATGGGATAATACTAAAAGGGTTAATCATCAAATTTTTTCAAAATACCCTCATTTAAGAAAGACTTTTGTCCCATCAGGAGTTCTAACAAGAACAGGTTTGATTACTCCTGTTAAGCAAAATGAGAAAAGAGCAGTTCACAAAGTTAGTACTGCTAGGCCAGTTAGTACTGCTAGGCCAGTTAGTACTGCTAGGCCAGTTAGTACTGCTAGGCCTGTTAGTTCTGTTAGATCATTTGCTCCAAAAATAGCACAAACTAGTGGTGCTATTAGACCAATTTACCCAAGAATGGACAATGTAAGACCAAGAGGCTCATATTCACCTATCAAGAGGTCTTCAACAAAAAACCACTATTTAGACTCAAAATATTTTAAAACAAGAATGTTAAAACTTTTGGGGTTCAAAATATGACTACTGTTAGGGTCAAAAGCAGGTATTAATACTGGTAAAGGGTAAGATGATTACTGACCTTCAAAAAGTTAAGGTGTTTGGAGTCCTAAGGGAAATTACGTGGACATATGTTCCAAAGACAAGTGGGATCATTCATGCTTAAGAAGGTTGAGTATGTTGACCCAAAAGGAATTTCCAAGTCTGTAATGGCTTGGGTCCCTAAGAGATACTAATTCTCTTACCTTTTTATGCAGGGCAATCCAGAGATATTGTTACAGGATTATGCATTTTTTTTTAAAAAATGGAATAGTGGTTGCTCTACCATATGACTGGCAACAAAGCTTATCTTTCCGACTATGAAGATTACAATGGAGGCTTTGTGCTTTTAGAAGTGATCCTAAAGGAGGTAAAATAACGGTAAAGGTAAAATTCGGAACCCGCTAATTTAGACTTTTGGTTGATGTTTATTGTAGATGAACATAAAGTTTAACCTTTTCGCTGTCTCACAAATTTGTGACAAAAAAATAGTTTCCTTTTACTGAGACGAATGCCTATCCTATCTCCTACATTAAGCTTCTTGATGAAAGTCAAGCTGTACTTAGAGATCCCTAGAAAGGATAGATGTTAAGCTTGGACTTAAAGAACATTATTCCCTCTGGAGGTATAACTTGTTTATATGTAAATGCAACAGCAGATGAGTCTAAATTATGGCACAGGAGATTAGGTCATGTGAATTTTAAAAATATAAACAAGCTTGTTAAAGGTCACCTAGTTAGAGGGTCACATTCAAAAGTTTTTGTAAATGATCACACTTGTGTTGCCTGCAAGAAGGGTAAGTAACATAAGGCCTCCTGTAAGGCCAAGTTAGAAAGAATTATCAAAAAGCCCCTAGAATTACTTCATATGAACTTATTCGGACCTGTCTCTGTAGAAAGTATTAACAAGAAAATGTATTGTTTAGTTGTGACTGATGATTTCAGCAGATTTAGTTGGGTATTTTTCTTAGCTACCAAGGATGAAACAACTAAAATCCTTTGTAAATTTATCATAGGCTTAGAAAACCAATTAACTCAATAAGGTAAAAATCATTAGATGTTAAAAAGGGACAGAGGTTAAAGAACCATCTATAATGAATTTTGTGCTAAGAAAGGAAAAAAAAGGGAGTTAGTGTGGCAGAACTCCACAGCACGAATGGTTTTGCAGAAAGGACAAATGACAGTACCACTAATTGAAGGCAGCTAGAACTATGTTAGGCAACTCACTTTTACCTATCCCATTTTAGGCAGAGGCAGTAAATACTGCCTGCTATGTACTGAATAGGGTATTAGTGACCAAACCTCAAAATAAGACACCTTATGAACTATTAATAGGTAACTCACCTAGTATTAGTTTTAGAACCTTTGGGTGCCCCTAGACATTTTAACACCTAGATTTCTTGTCAAATTGATGGGAAATCCGATGAAGGTTATTTGCTTGGATACTCTACCACTAGTAAAGCCTTTAGACTGTACAACAAAAGGACCAAAAGGGTAGAAGAGAATCTGCACATTGATTTTCTTGAAGATAAACCAAATGTGGCAGGAACTGGTCCTAATTAGATGTTTGATCTTGATTTTCTCACCAATTCAATGAACTATATTCCTGTTAGTGTGGAAAATCAGGTTAATATGGATGCAGGTACACAAGATTCTTATTGTTGCCAGGTTTCATCAGAGAAATATAAAGGACCTACTCAGGAATACATACTACTTCCACTACAACCTCATAGGACAGGATTTCCAGTAGAGATGTTGAACCAGCTGCACATGAAAAACCTTCTGAAAGTTCTCATAAAGACAATGATGTACAAGATTTAGAAGATGTTGTTGATAAGGAAGGACAACATCAGATAACAAAAGATGAACAAGTCTTGCATGATGAACTTGAGAAGATGATTGCTCAAGAAGTGGTTGCTAAAGCTCTGGATGATGCCACAAGACAAGCTTTTGAAGAAGAAAAGAGGAATATTGCATCTCAAAAGAGGGCAGCTCAAACTACCAGTATTAACAAACTTAGTACTCTGGTAGGTCATCTGTTAGTACTGCTACCACGACATATGTTAGTGTTGCTAGTACTCCCACAGGTGAAAATGCTGGTGAATCATCATTTGTCTATCTTGGAGGAAAAATACTTATTGATGCATCTACTCTCCCTAATGTTGATTTACCCATTGATCCAAATATGCCTGATTTGGAAGATGATTCTGATGCATTTTCAAGTGATGGCATATTCAATGGAGCCTATGATGATGAGAATGTGGGTGCAGTGGCTGATTTCAATAATATGGATGACACCATAAATGTCAGTCCTATTCCTACACTCAGAATTCATAAGAATCATCCAAAAGCTTAAATTCTAGGAGATCCTAAGTCAGCCGTTCAAACAAGAGGAAAGATTCAAAAGGCTTCTTCAGCACAACAAACATTGGTGAGCTACATCTCCAAACAGAATAGAACTAATCACAAAGATCATCAAAACTATTTGTTAGCATGCTTTCTCTCCAAAAAAACCCAAACATATCACAAGCCTTACAAGATGAAAACTGGGTTGAAGCAATGCAAGAGGAATTGTTGCAGTTCAAATTACAAAAGGTTTGGATACTTGTTGATTTGCCATCTGGGAAAAAGGTAATTGGCACAAAGTGGGTCTTTTACGAATAGAAAGGGATGAGAGAAGTATTGATTGTGAAAAAATTAAGACCAGGCTTGTACACAAGGGTTTAGACTGGAGGAAGGAATGATTATATGAGGTTTTTGCACTGTTGCCAGGAAGGAGGCAATCAGGTTATTTTTAGCCTTTGCATCATACATGGGATTTACTATTTACCAAATGGATGTTAAAAGTGCATTTCTTTATGGCACTATTGAAGAGGAGGTGTATGTTCATCAACCTCCGGCTTTGTTGATCCTGCTCATCCAAACAAAGTCTATAAGTGATAAAGCTCTTATGGTCTTTCATCAGCCCCTAGAGCTTGGTATGAGACACTTCTTTCTTTCCTGATGGAAATGTTTCTGGAGAGGTACCAAAGACAGAAACTTTATTTCTCAAGAAGAAAAAGAGTAACATTATGTTAGTCCAAGTGTATGTGGATGACATTATTTTTGGTTCTACAAAACAGTCCATGTGTACAGAGTTTGAAGACTGTATGCACAAAACATTCTAAATGAGCTCCATGGGTGAACTCACTTTCTTTTTGGACTTCAAGTGAAGCAAACAACCTGAGAAAATCTTATTTTGTCAGATAAGTATTAGCTGACATCCTTAAGAAGTTTTTTGATTTTTTATGTCGATACAAACAGCTACTACTCCTATTGAGTCTAAAAAGCCATTGGTCAAGGATGAAGATTGTGAAGGATGTAGATGTACATCGTCAACAGACTCTATGATTTGGTTTCCCTGAATGTATTTGACTACATCCAGGCCAGACATCATGTTTGCTGTGTGTGCCTGTGCTAGATTTCAAGTCACTCCAAAAGCCTCACACTTAAATGCAGTAAAAAGGATTTTTAGGTACCTCAAACATCAACCCAAATTAGGTTTATGGTATCCTAGGGATTCACCTTTTGAACTAGAAGCTTTTCAACAAGTAACCTTAAATAAAAAAATGGAGGAGCCAGCCTTGACAAAAAATCAACAACAGGTGGCTGTCAATTTCTTGGTAGAAGATTGATATCTTGGCAATGCAAGAAGCAGACTAATGTGGCAAATTCTACTACTTAGGCAAATATGTTCATTGCTCACTTAGTAGGCAAGTACTATGGATACAAAATCAGATGATGGATTATGGTTTTAATTTCATGAACACCAAAATCCATATTGATAATAAGAGCACTATAAGTGTTATTAAGAATCATGTTGCTCACTCTAGGACCAAGCATATCAAGATTCGATTTCATTTTATCATAGATTGCTATTAGAAAATACTGATAGAAGTTATCAAATCACACAGATTCAAAGCTAGCAGACCTTTCACCAAAGGATTTGATGTCACAAGATTTAACTTTTTGGTGGTTAGCATTGGGATGTTAAATCTATAGCTATATTTGAGGGGAGGTTATATGTACACTTAGGGTAAATATGATGAAATACTTGGATAATACTGGTGAGACTTATTGATAACGTGAGTTACAAACATTTGTACTGCTAAGTACAAAATTAATAAGCTAGGTTTCAGTTAGTATGATTATACATATCGATTGGTGTGACTATTAGACGTTTTCTCTGAAGGGAGGACTATGATGGTAGCATGTTCCTTCAGTGTTGGTTGTGAACAACACAACAAATGGTCATCAGTTCACCATGTCTAACAGACTTCAAGAACTGGCTAGTCCAAAGCAAATGATTTGTAAGACTTCTCAAATCGCATTGATGGTTTTGATAGTTTACCAACAAACTCTATGGTTATCAAGTGCACCATGTTATTAGCAATAAGCATTGGCTGTCCAAATCAAAGGCCTTGGTAAAGACTTCCCAAATCTGTATGGCTGGAGTTTAGCCAAAAACAATAAATAGTTCCAATGACCCACCTCTCTCAAGAGGTTACACACTTAGAAGTGGGGAGGACAGTTGGAACTTATGGAATTAATGGCAAACTAATCCAAATTGTCTATTTTGTGAGGAAAAGAATAGAGAGATTTGGAGAGATTTCAAAAAACAGAAAGAGAGTTGTGTGTGAAAAACAAAATGAGTTGTTTGTTGAGAAAAAGAATTAAGAGATTATTTTGTGAATTAAAAACAGAAAGAGAATATATGAGCTAGCTACATTGGTGCTGAATATCTTTTGAAGATTCAGTTTGGAGTTAATACGCTTGGTAACCACACTAGTAACTGTCAGTGTTAAGTTAAATAACTGCCAGCAAGTATACTACTGTTGGATGAAGTTAGTACTGTTAGACTTAAAATTAGTACTGCTAGACCAAACTTCGTACCGTGGGCTAAGGTACCTTAGTACTGTTTGAGTCCTAATAGAATTTTCCTCCAATTAAAGAGCCGTTGAGAAATTCTGCTACAACTATAGCTATAGGTTGACTATTGGAGACTTCTTGATTTATCTAAATCAAAAAACGATTTCTTTCAAGATAAGTACAACTCTTTTACAGTCGGTGAAAACATACTCTTTTAAACCTCACTCATAACTCAATTCACTCTACCAGAACCTTACACTTTATCACACGAACTAATCCCACCTCATTCATCAACTTTTCATTCATCAAATGGCACAGTTGGAATTTTGCGACAAGCATAATATGGTCGCATATTTGGTTAAATCTTAAAGTAGTGAGGGCTTTGATGAAATCATAGATTTTCTTACTTCAAGCCATATATGCTATGCTCTCACTGAAAATCCCATCATTTTTGTGTCCCTTATTGAACAATTTTGGGAAACTGTTGTTTTGAGCACTACTGAGGAAGGACTTCAAGCTATTTCTGCAACTATTGATGGACATGAAAAAAAAAAAAAAAAAGGCTCATACCTGAAGATTCTTTAAGAAGACATTTGAAGTTAGATGATGCAGAAGGCATTTCTTCACTCTCCAATGAAGAAATATTTAAGCACTTAGCTCATATGGGGTATGTGACTAATTCTGAAAGCCTTACATTCTTTAAAGGACATTTTTCACCCCAATGGAAGTTCTTTATCCACACAATTCTACATTGTCTGAGCTCCAAGAAGACAGCATGGGATCAATTCAGTAGCAACAGATTGCTACAACACTCATCTATCTAGGCTACAAGCAGGAAGTTTAACTTTTCTAAATTCATTTTTGAAGCTATGGTTAAGAATTTGATAGCCACACAAATTCTTATTGTATCCCAGGTTAAATTCATCTCTTCTTAACAAACAACAAAGGTTACTCTTACCGCATACTAAGAACTTACCCACTCCAAATCTTATAAGTAAACTGGTTAGTAAAATAAGGGAGAGCCTCTAAGGGGTATTCAGGGGTAGTGACATCATTGTTTGAAAATATGTTGGTATAAGCACATAATGAAGAACAACAACAATCACCCTCAAGGATCACATCTTCACCATCATTATCTCCACAACCCACTCTACCATCCCCTTCACCAGAACTAATTCAACCTACCCATGAGGCAAGGGAGACTGCTTCTATGCCCCATGATTCACCTCTTCATGCTATTCACTCACATGAAAGTGCTGAGGGTAGTGTGCAACAACATGATTTGATGGTTTTGGTTACCAAATTGAATGACAGGATTGATGGATTGGAGAAGGACTTGCTGCAGACAAAGAAGAATTATAGTACTGCTCTCACCAAGTTAGTAATTAGAGTAAAGAAACTAGAGTACAAGCTGAAGTCTGGCAAGGCAAGGAGAAAGTCAAAGATTCTTCTTTCTGATGATGAAGAGATTGCAGAAGATTCTTCCAAACAGGGGAGGAAGATTTCTCAAATTGATGAAGATCTAACGGTTTCTCTAGTACAAGATGAAGGTATTTATTAGATTCCACAGGAAGAGGAAGTTCATGAGAAGCCCAGTGATGAAACTGAAGTACTTGTACAAGAAGAGACTCCCACTGAAATCATTGAAGAACATGGAAGTGGTGAGAAAGGTGAGATGGAGATTAGTACTGCTAACATACAAGTTAGTACTGCTAGTCCTCCAAAGGTTAGTACTGCTAAAACTCGTGTGTATACAAGAAGGAGTGCCAAGGATAAAGGAAAGGCC
This sequence comes from Tanacetum coccineum, assembly GCA_026074375.1. NCBI lineage: Eukaryota > Viridiplantae > Streptophyta > Magnoliopsida > Asterales > Asteraceae > Tanacetum > Tanacetum coccineum. The sequence goes on along the minus strand of BQNB010030727.1, from coordinate 15,781 downwards.
ATAATAGAAGAACCTGCTACTCTAAAGAAGGTTAAAAAAAGAACTCAAGTGCAGTTGAGTATAGATGAGGAGTTACCTAGGAAGTTGGAAGAAAAGAAGAAGATCAGTTTAATGCAGACAAAACAAGAGCTTTGCAAGAAGAAGAAGAAGAAAGACTAAATCTGGAAGCAGCTAAGGAATTGCAAAGACAACTTGATCAAAGATAAGATGTTCCAATTCAACCTACTCAAACTCAGGGAATTGACTGGAATGATCCAAGTGTACTAAGATATCATGCTTTAAAGAATAAACCTATGTCAATAGCTCAAGCAAGAAGGAATATGATTACATATTTAAAGAATCAAGGAAGCTACAAGGAGAGCTACATCAAGAAAATGAGCTATAATGACATCAGACCAATTTTATGGGATCATGTCAATACTTTTATTCCTATAGGGTCTGAAGTTGGAAAAGATTCTTCCTAAACCGATGTGAAAGAGAACTTCAAAAATAGGAGAAGAAGAGAAGGTTGAAGAAGAAGCTGAGACGAGAGCCTGAGCTCAGTGTGATGAAAAGAAAGCTGTTGGAATTTAAAGAAAAACACTTGCCAAGAAGAAGAGCAAGTGACAAACAAGGGTCAGAACAGCTCAAGAGAGACAGAAGAAAAGAAGAAAGAAACAGCTGATTATGAGGAAGAAAAAGATGAATTAAGAATGTGGTTGGTAGTAGTTCCAGATGAAGAAGAATTTGTAGATCCTGAAATCTTGCATACTAAGTTTCCTATAGTTAATTAGGAATCTCAAAATTTAGGAAATATGCATGTTTACAAGATCATAAGAGCAGATGGAAATACTAGTTATCATAAAACCTTTGAGAGTATGTTGAAAAGTTTTGATAGACATGACTTAGAGGTTTTACATAGATTAGTAATGGAAAGATTTCAAGATAACACTCCAGAAGGATACAATTTGATGTTATGGGGTGATCTGAAGATACTAGTAGATCCTGAGCAAGATGATGACATCTGGAAGAATCAAAACCAGTGGAAAATAATCAGTTGGAAGCTGTATGAAACTTGTGGAGTGCACACACTGATGGTTGATGCTACTTTGATGACTATTTATATGTTTGTAGAAAAAAAGTATCCACTCACCCAAGAAACACTTAGAAGATGCTTAACTGGAAATTAGAAGCTGAAGTAGAAAGTTCTATGGCATTTGAGTTGCTAAAGTTTATCAAGACTCAGATTAAATACCAATAAGAGTGTGTTTGAATGAATCCTCAGCAAAATAATAATTGAAGTTCTAGTCCAGAAGAAACTTGAGATTTGAGAGTAAATCACAAGTTTAGGGGAGGATTGTTAGGATTCTGAAGCTTCTATAAGTTAATACTGCTGTGCTCAAGATTAATATTATGATACTAAATTTTTCAAAAACATGGTTCTTTAAATGCAAAATAATTGTATCATAAGACTGAGGGGGAGAAAATCATCAAAATGATTTTTCACTGCTAAAAATGTGTTTTGCAAATCCAATTCCATTCAAAAACAAAAGATTCTTCAAAAATCATCTTCTTGTGAATATTTTCAAGTATGCAAGATTGTAAAAAATTAACAATCTCTTAAATGAGTTCTTTAATTAGATATTTATTCAAGGGGGAGTTATGAAATTTTTCTTGAAATTTTTCAAAATCTTTTCATAACAAAATGTTCAAAACCGCAAAATTAACTATCGCTTAATAAGTTCTTTAATTAGATATCTTGTTGAGGGTGAGTTATAAAATTTTCAGGATACATCATCATCAGAAAATGAAATTGTGGGCTTAAAAGCAAAATTAACTTCATTTCGAACAAACTTTGTAAGAAAGAATATTTCAAAAGTAAATAACTATTCGAGGGGGAGTTATGAATTTTTTTAGTTAAAACTTGAATTTAATTAGAGATATTAAATCAAAAAGATTATTTTTTATAAAAGTGGTCTAACTTCAAGGGGGAGTTATGGAAATTTTTGAATAAAAAGAGATACGAAAGTAATTTTTGAAAATAAAAGGTAAAAAATGAAAAATATAACTTTCGTATGGTTGATTGTCGTATACGAAAGCAACTCAAGGGACTGAAAATGACAAAGTTGGAAAGTAGCTTTCGTAGGGGTTAAAAGGCTTACGTAAGAAACTTAAGGGACTAAAACTGTCAACATGCAAAAGTGTTTTTCGTAGGGTTTTAATAGCTTACGTAAGAAACTTAAGGGACTAAATTTGCCAAAACGTAAAAGTTATTTTCAGAGATATAAAAAGCACAGTTACGTACGGAAACTTTATCACTTTCATAAAAGTCAAAAAGTTGGGTTTCGTAATCTCTCTAAGTTAGTTGAGCTTTCGTATCAAAGAACACTCGATCCAAATCAATTTATTGGACTTTTATGCTTGAAAACGTAAGAATCGAGTCCTTTTTGTAATATTTTTGCTGTTAATTGTTATATTTAATTGATTACATAGGTTTCGGTCAGATCTAGGGTTTCGTAAATTTAAAAGTTGCTTAGAAAATGAAATTAATTGAGGCAAAATGCTAATATATGATTGTTAGCATGATTGGAAGTGATTGATCACTAGAAATATCAATTTATGGACCGTAATCATTGGTTTCGTAACTAAGACAGGTTTTGTAACTTTGAAAATTTGTAAAATAAGCTTAAAAGATGAAAGATGATAAATAAGCTGTTGAAATAAGCAGGATTATTGAGCTTATCATATTTTTTTTGGCAAATCAAAGTTTACGAAAGTAAAATGTTCACAGGTTTCAGTTTCGTGAACAATATTGGGCCAATGGGTTTCGTAAATGATGTTTTGGGTTTAATTATGGGTTTCGTAAGGATTACTGAATTGAAATTTTAGGTTTCGTATAAAGAAAAGATGGAATAAATTTGTTTTATCTGAATCTCAAAAAGGGTTTTCAATGTTTTAAAAAAGGGGGGATATCCTACGAAATCAAATGATATTATTTTGTTTCTAAATCATATTTTATATTGATAAATGGACCAAATGGTGAAGATTGTGTCCGGTTACGACCGTTTTTTGAATTTAACAGGATGAGGAGTGAGCAATCTACTGACCATCCAGACATCATATATAAGATCATGTTTTGTTTAACAAGATTTTTCAGTCAAAAGTGATCAATGATTTCAAGGAACATATGATGAAAATGCAAAAAGTAAGCTCTAACTGTTTATGATCATAATGTTTCTCATGTATCATCAAATGAAAAAGTTCAATTTTTTGAAAAAGATTGTTTCAAAATCATTCAAAAATGATTTATGGCTATCTTTTGAACATAATTGGATAAATGCTCTAAGTCATGTCCGATTTTGACCGTTTTCTGCATTGAACGGAATGAGGAGTGAGTGGCTTAGTGACCATCCCTTTTATGTTTCAATAGATTGGTTATGCAATCAATGTTTTCAAGGAATCTTTGAAAAAACTTGCTTTGGAAAAGTTATCTCAAATTCTAAATCAAAAAGTTGTATTTTTGTATCAGCAAGTGGTACTCTTTCACAAAAGGTTTTAAAGAATACAAAGTTATACTCTTGGATTTCTTAAAAAGTCAAAAGTTGTTAAACAAATCAGAGTATCTCTTTATTATTCTTGAAAGAGTATCATTTCAACAAAAACTTTTTGGTGAGGAAAAACAAACAGAAAGAGAGATAAAATCCATACGTGAAAAAGCAAATTAAAGTATGCTCAAAAAAGAAATGCCAGAGCATACAAAATGAGTTTAAAAGAATAAAGCGTATGGCATGTGCCCAAAAAAGCAAGAATAGGCACATGAGAAAGAAAATGATCAGAATATGCTCGAAAAGAAATGCCAGAGCATAAAAACAGACATAGTGGAAAGAGACAAAACATGTCAAATATGTGCAAATTTCAAACTATATCTCATCTCACTAATCATTTCATGTCATCATACAGTATTCCACATGGCTCAACACGTGCTTCCAGCAGCTCAACTTGTTCCACAATACAAACCAATCGGGGGGATGGAACATTTATGCAGTGTTGCAGAGTATTCCTTGCTCTCCTGAATGCAAGATAGTTGGGCTGATACTACTTGATCATTGTCTGAGTGATGCAATAACTGCAACTGCTGATGTCCATGCTGTGTACCTATAACAATTCCAGAGGACGGTGAGCAAGGTACCAGATACTGAGGACACGATCAAGTTCATGTTGGATACTCAACAATTCACATACACTGTGGATATGTTCAGAGATACTCTTCATTTACCTGTGGAAACTTATGAGAATCTAGTTGTCACACCAGCCAACATCCACACTATTAAAGCATTCATGAACAGAGTTGGTTATCAAGGTGTTGTTAACAAAGTGAGTGCTTTCTTTACAAAGAATCTGGCTCAACCATGGCAGACTATGTTCAAAGTATTCAGCCGCTGCTTAACAATAAGAACTTCTGGCCATGATCAGACCAAGATCAACATCCTTTAGTTATTTCATGTTGTACTCAACCAAACACATGTTGATTATGCTGCTCTTCTTTGGTGGGATTTTATGAACAATGTGTTTTACAAAAAGGAATCTATTCAGTATCCTCGTTTTATCAAGTTGATTATTAATGATTTGATGAAGAAATTTCCTAATATTCGCAAAAGGCTTGAAGAAGATTATCATTCTATCAAGGATGATGTTCCTCTAGTGAGTGTGTATACAACGGGAAATGTCTTAGTTCAAGGGATGCTAATTCTTGATGCTCTCTTAACTACGGAGATTAGAGAGACGGATGATTTTAAGGAGTATGAGACGGTGTTTATGAAGGTAGCCGTTCTAATGAATCAACCGCAACCGGTTGTTTCTACCCAAGGAACGAATATGAATACACCTAGAGCCCATAGGACAACTACCATTTCTGCTAGTCCTCATGAGACGAAGAAGAGGAAGCAGACTGCTGGAGAATCTAGTTCAAGGAGAATTACTATCAAAAGGAAGAAACAAAGTACACCATCTATTCCACCTCCTGGAGATGATCGAGAAAGAGATGCAATAGCTGAAGCAACTCTTCTAAGTTTAACTCTTCATAAAACCGCTTTGCTTGCTGAGGCTCAAGAAAATATTGCTAAATTTCAAGAAAAACTGGATGAAGAGGAGATTCATAAACCAGTTGATGGTGACGACGATGATGAATCTTCTGCAAGTGCATTTGCTGATTCTGTGCTTAACGATGATGGTGATGATACTGGATCTAAGTTAAAGCCTGGGAGACATAAGGAACATCCAGAACATGTGTCTGATGATGATGAAATGAAAAATAAAGATGAAGAGGTTGAGAAATAAATAGAAGTTATAGAGATTGTGAAGGAAACAAATGTTGATGATACTAGTGCTAAGAAGAATGAAGACGTTGTGACGGAGAAAGAAGTTGTTGATATGTCAGGTAGTCAGGAGATTAGGAAAGAGCATACGCAGACACCAATTCCCTCACCCATTAGATCTCCTAGGAATGATTTATCTTCAGATAAAACAATTTCAGAAGAATTAGCTGATACTGTCACACCAACAACTGCTACATCCTCCAAGACACCTTCAACAACAACACGTCAGAAGAAATCTTTCACTGCTAAAACAAGACGTTTATCAGGAAGTATTGCTGGCATATGCAGACGAAGAGGATTAATTCGATCTCATATCAAGACCAAATTTATTAATCGAGAGTTCTTTATGGAAAAGATTAAAGAAGTTATACAACACTGTGACAAGATTGTTCTTGAGCTGACAGTTACAAAGACGAATGAAATGTTGAAAAAGGAGATGCCTCGCTTGGTAAAGCTTGCAGTCAACAAGGACCGAAAAGTCTCTCCTGTTGATATATCTGGTATGGTATCTAAAGAATTTGTTGCTTATGGACCAAAGCTGATTGAAGAACTATTTCAAAAGCACATGCAGAATACAACTCTCAATCTTTATCCCAAAACAAAGTCTTCAACTGCTACCACATCATCTGCTGATCTTCAACAACAACTGTATCTGAGTATGAAGACAAAACCTCAAGATCAAGCAGCTGATCCAGAAATATAGGAAGTTTTAAAAGCCAAGTTTGAAAAGCTATAATTTTCGCATATCATGATGACCAAAATTACGATGTTGATCCTCCTGAAGTGGGAGAAACATGGCGAAAAAGATATTTTGGAAAAAGAAGAATATTTTGTGAATGGAAGACCAATTCTACCGACGATGAAGCGGCTGTAATAATCAACTCTTAGGGGGAGATTGTTAGAAACGATAAAAAGTGTTAATTATTATTATGAATTGGTCTTAGTTTAGTTTATAGTTTTATTACTAGTTTTGATGTAATAAAGTCTATCTTGGTCAAAGTTAAGTAAAGTTGACCAAGGTTTGACTAAGTGTAGGGAAAATAGAATCGTTTTGTAATAAGTATATATACTCATCTTGGAGGAGTATATATACATGTCTTGTATTTGTAATGATAGAACTAAAACACGTGATAGTTCTTGGATCGTTTATAGCTTGAGGTTGTTTAGACCTCATCTAGGATGAATAACAATGATAATAACATGCAGCGGAATAAGAACAAATCAATGTTATTCTAACAAGGTTTTTTATCATTATCTTTGTTGTTACAATGACTACTACAAGCCTCAATTCTACATGATCAACTGTAGAATGGTTACCTAATCTAACAGGATCAATGAAACATTGATCTTGAGGCTAAAACAACCAAACCCTAGGCGTCTACAATAAGACTTGACGACTAGTACACACACACACTTTTCTTGATGTTCACATTTTGACACATACAGAAAAGTACACGCCTATGTCTCTTTATATATTAGAGACATTAGGTTTTACAAAAGATAAGAACAAATAATATCTTCCTAACATTTAATATTATCTTCTATATCTTTTACCTTCTTAAGGAGATCTTCTGTAATCTTCCATCATTTGAAGAATTCCCCCTTTGTCTTTTAAGTCCCTCATCTTTCATATGTTTTGTCTTATCAACTCAAATATAATTCCCAACATGTAACACTCACTTCTCCCTCCCATTTCTATTTTCCCCTTTTGAAATAAAAATTTAGAAAATGATGAAAATACTTTATAGCTCCTCTCCTTTATTCTAGTAACTTTCGTATGGCATCTACTTAGCAAACATAGCATCTAACACGAAGTTATCCAAGTACAGTTTGCACACCCGATTCATCAGATCCATGAATACCGCTGGTGCGTTGGTCAGTCTAAATGGCATTACCTAGAACTTGTAGTGTCCGTAGTGAGTCCTAAATGCCGTCTTTGGAATATCCTCTTCACGAAATCTGAGTTGGTGATAACCAGACCTCAAGTCGATCTTAGAGTAGACTCTTGACCCTTGCAACTGATCAAACAAATCGTCGATTCTCAAAAGTGGGTATCGGCTCTTCACAGTAAGTTTGTTTAGTTCACGGTAGTCGATACACATCCGAAAAGATCCATCCTTCTTCTTGACGAATAAAACCAGAGCTCCCCAAGGTGAAGAACTGGGTCTTATAAATCCCTTATCAGAAAGTTCTTACAATTGAGTGGATAACTCTTGCATTTCTGACGGTGCTAGACGATACGGGGACCGCGCTACAGGTGCAGCACCAGGGACTAAGTCGATTTGGAATTCGACTTGTCGGGTAGGTGGTAATCCGGGCAAGTCTTCTGGAAAGACTTTCGAGAAATCTCGTACGATAGGCACATCCTCAAGTTGTTTCTCTTCCGACTCGTCGTCAGACTTCCTTGCCGTAACTTGAGCTAGGTAAACTCGGAAACCCTTCTGAATGTACTTCTGGGTTTTGGTGCACGAGATGATACTCAACTTTGACTTACTTCCACCATTACATCCATCGCCTTTGATTATCAACACTTCATCTCCATAAGGAATACAAATGATCTTTTCGTCACAAACAATCACCGCATGGTATTTCGCCAACCAATCCATACCAACAATGACGTCGAAACTATCGAGTTCTACATGCATCAAATCAATATCGAACGGGTGACCTAGTAATCCTAACGTGCAACCTCTAAGTATCACATTAGTTTCTGAAATTCTTCCATCAGCTAATTATACGGCATAACTAGTGTCTAAAGTAGATGGGACGACATTAAGCAAGGCACTAAAGGTAGTCGACACAAAACTCCTATCGGCACCCGAATCAAATAACATGGAAACATGACGATTATTGAGAAGGAACGTACCCGTGACGACGTTTGAATCAGGGTTAGCTCCTCCTCCTCCAATAGCATAAGCTCTTGCCATAGCTTCATTGTTCCAAGTCTTATTTCCTGTCTTGTTTCCATGGTTCTGGTTCCTTAACTTGGGACACTCATTCCTATAATGTCCTGGTCTTCCACACTCATAGCAAGTATTTCCCATTTGATTTCCAACCGGGGCCCTTTGAGGGGTAGCAGCAACTGCGGTTCTACAGACTCTAGTCATGTGACCAACCCTTTTGTAGTTACTACACTTCATTGTACACAGCCCTTCGTGGTGCAATCTACACTTGCCGCAATAAGGAAAAGCTCCAACATACCCTTTCCTTTCAATATTATTCCCGACCGTATAAGCTCTTGCTACATTCTAACCATTAACGTTCTACCTCTTAAACGGTGGTTGTTATTGTCTACGGTTGTCTCTTTGGTTATTGTCGAACCTTTTCTTGTTCTCAGCATTCTTGATAGCATAACCTTTCAACTTCTGATCCATCTGGTTGTTAGCAACATGGACTGCATCATGGAGTCTAGTAGGTTCAGCAGCTATCACATTCCCTTGAATGTTGTCTGAAAGACCTCCAATGTACTTCTCAATCTTATCCTCCTCTTTCGGGACCATCTTAGTGCACAACAGAGTCAACTCTTGGAACCTCTGGTTGTAAGCAGTCAGGTCATTACTCTTCACTGTCAAGTTCCACAACCCTGTCTCTGTTTTCTGGATTTCATTCATAGGACAATAAACCTCAGTTATTAGTTTCATGAGTGCCTTCCACGTCATGGCATAAGCAGCATCAACTATAACTGTCCTTTTGTGTAAATTCCACCAAGTCAATGCACCGTCCATCAAGGTGCATGATGCATACTTCACTTGATATCTTGGAGGGAAGTTACTGATGTGAAACACTATCTCCATCTTTTCGAACCAACAAGTTAAACCAACAATCCTTTCGTTCCTTTAAAGTTTAGCGGTTGACACTTCACAAAGTCTTGGTAGGTACATTCTCTAGCAACGGGTACAACACCTCTGTTGTTCACATTGGGGTTTCTATTCCCATTCCCGTTACCGTTCCTATTATTAACATCTCCCTTGACATGGTCATCTTGTTGCTCGTTCTTAATTTTTGCTTTGGTTTCGGGGTTCCTGGCAGCATCATACGCCTTCAGAGCTTCATCCACGTGCTTGGCAATCAGCTTGTTGATCGCATCTTAGGTCATTTCGGTACGTGTAGCAGTGGGCATAGTTCTACATCACCAAAAATAATAATCACGGTGAGATCTTAGGTACGATGAAATTACCTTATACGTTGGATGGAACAGATTAATCCTTTAATATGAACATCCAAGATTATAAATACACGATGATCGCGCAGGTAATAACATATTACGTAAAAGATAGGGAAAACGCCATTAGATAATAACATAATAACATAGATAATAAGAAAATAGATTTCATAACATTGAATATAGTCGATTACATCGCGATTTTCTAAGGTAGGATCTACAATCTCTAATACTACTACTACTACTATCAAATGCTACTGGTCGATACTCAAAAACTGATGGAACAAATCTAATGACGATAACCTAAGTGCCTCCTAGCACATGCCTCAAGTCTACCAAGTCTCACTCGATCATAGAATCAGAAACGGCGTATCTGCCTTAACTCTCTCTGGGCACATGACAAACTACGCTGAAGTCGGTCAGCTCTCTGACTCTCGACATCCAACATGCCTCTAAGCCTTGTGTTATCCCGCTCTAACGCGCTAATCCTCTCTGTCATGGTAGTGACCTCCAAGTCAACTCCAGTAATCCTATGTCCCTGAAGTCTCTGCTCACTCTCTATAACCTGAATCCGGTGAACTGGAATCTCCACAGCATGATCATGAAATCTCTGTACCAAATCTCCTAATGTCTCATAGGTAACCTCTACAGCTCCATCGGTTGTGACATGATCAGGAACATCCTCCCTAACAGACTCACGCACATCATAATCAACAACTGGTCCGACCCTCGGGTCAACCTAAACCTCAATTGTACGTCTCGCACTAGACTCGACCTCCTTTACGGCTGCAGTCTCAACCACATCTCTATCATCTATCCCTCTAGCTCTAATAGCATCAACATACATAATATACTCATCAATGTCTGCCTGAACGTCTGAGTAAACATTAGGATTTGTGTAATGCTCATAGCTATCCTCAACATCAACTCCTAAACCAACCTCTCTAGTACACATAGCTCGTAACCGTCCTCGTGAACTAACCTTGGGAATCTCAATGAATCAAATCCCTAATCCTTTTAGTGGTGGTGAAAGGTTAGCATATAGGAGAATCTGCGCACGGTTAAAGATACATGGTCTAATAGGGACCTACATCTCTTTCGAGATGGCCTCTCATAAGTAAGACCGGCGAATCACAAGGAGAATCTTATATGGCAATACTCAAGATTGTTCTTTGAAGAAGAATTAGATGAATAGTTTGAATTAGAGTCTTGATGAAAGTTCTTTGACGAAGAATCTGACAGAGATCTCGTGAATGAGTCCATGCTGAGTGAATTTATCTATGAAGAGTAGTCTGGAATACCCAATCGCCATACGTGAGTAGTTAATGGCCTGACTCTCTTCCTGGTAGTCAACAACTGCTGTACCCCGTTGGCTGGGTAAGGTATGTTCGACCACCAAGTAAACACAGACCAGGCAAAGACAAGGGATAGCCGGTCTGACGGGTAGTGCCAGTTGGTTGCAGGTAAAATCTGACGAATAGGGGATGATGGTGGTGATGAGCGTGCTGCTACTCGGCTCCTCCATCGAGCAACAGTGATCTCATACGGGTCATGCGATGGTGGTGAATCATGGATGTCACTGTCAGATGAGTCAGTGCAAATGAATGGCGAAGTGTACTGGATAGTGGGAACAATAGGTGGTATAGTGGGTATAACGGGTGAAAAGGTCGGTGTATCAGTGGGTATCAATGGTGTGTCGTCATGAATGATAGGTAAATCAATAGTACGTGCAGTGGATGGAATGGTAGTAGGGATCGTGCCGAACAAGATGAATCGGGCAGTGGACGTCCCCACGCTCTCCTCTGATGAGTTTGGTGAAATTGAGATGACAGAAAAAGCCATGACCTACACAAGAAACAGTTCATATAAATTCCTTTATATCAACCATGCATATGCAGGAAAAAAACTAGGTAAATATAATATAACGTAATTATATAGAGCGATATGAAATTATCAGTTACATAAAATAATAACATTATAATTATTATTTACGTAAGGCAAGGTGGGATCACGTAAGGGCACAATTAGTTCACGTAAGGATCATATACTTGTTATAGACCAGACCTAGTTAAACTACCTGGTTCTCTATAACCTTGGCTCTTGATACCAATCTGTCCCACCCCCAAACGGGGCCTGGACGGAATACGTGTCCGGGGGCGTGACATTATGCATATCTCAAGTACAAAGCATAGAAAACGACCTCTAAAGGGGTACGTTTTAGAAAACCATCACTCGTTGCATAAGTTCAAGATAATAAAGTTTTACAAACCATTTCAACATTAATAACAACACAGAAGCATTAATTAAAGATAGCGTAAGTAGTATTTAAGTTTTTAATAAAAAGGGCAACGAGTAACAAATATAATAGTCTTGAAAATGGTTGAAGTCACATAGCACAAAGACTTCCAGCAGCACGTCATGATAAGACCAGCTAAGCACCTGAGAAAAACATGCTTAAAACGTCAACAAAATTGTTGAGTGAATTCATAGGTTTAGTTTCAAACGTTGATATAGTGGACCATAAGATTTCAACACGTATGTGACAGTTATTAAAAAATACAACTTCACAAAAGAAAAGTATTTACGTTGCACTAAGCTCATGACACCAAAGCTAATGGGAAGGTAGCATGTACATTGCCATATAAATTGCCCTGGTAGGTGTCCGACCAAAGATCACCCAAACTAGTTTCGACATGAAATACATCCGTTGGCCTGTACATCAGTCGTACCCGACCAGTAAGAACTACCAAACCCGGATGGGGATTATTAGTCCCAATAGATCTATTTACTCACTCGCGCTTACTTAACCAGCAGTCGGTTAAAGGTAATTAACGGTTCATGATAGTACGGGAAAATAGTGGTCTAACGCTACTTAGGCAACACGTAAACAAGGGAAAGCGTCACGTAAAGTACTTGTGTCCGGTTTTCAAAACAAGCAATGTTTCTCACCCTAAAGTTTATAAAACATTCATTCAAAATGAGTAAAAGTGAGGCTATGAACTCACCTTGAGTTGGTGAAGTGAAGTAGTGAGAAACTAGAAGAATAATCACACGGTAACGAACGACGGTACACGAACACGACCTAAGAAGTATAGGCTTCGGTTTAGAATCAGAATGATAGAGAAATACGAATAATGCATATGTGTTTACTATAATATTTCCGTTTAAATGTTTTCTAAAATAGACGTTAGTGATCGTATCGTGGTTGTAACGTTTGACTAATAAAGTACATAGTAATATTTAGTATATAATACTATATAGTAATATTCGAGTAAAATATATATATATTGTTCGGCTTCTTACCCATTCCCTTATAAATTGGTCAAAATGTTCTTACATAAACGTTTTTCCAAATATTTTCTAAGTGTTAAGATTTTATAAAAATTTTGGCATGACCCGTTCGTGTTTACACGTTTTCCAAAGTGGTAGACTTTATTAAATACCACTTTCAAATCACTTTCAATTCACATTTCGCAATTTCCATCTATATACTATCAAATCCTTTTTATAAACTAGTCTGAAAAGTCCTTTGGATCCTTATTGGGCTTTTAGGCCCAATAAGCCTAATTAGATAACCCGTAACGCTTAACGTCCAAGATAAGTAAACGTTTAGTGTTTAAGTGAGGATAATATCAAATAAGCTATACATAAGCTTATCCAATAAGCTACACCGTGGGCTTTACGCCTTGGTGTGTTGTCTCATATTGGGTCGTGGCCCGTTAAGTAAAATATAAGGATTTAAACTTATCCATTTAGTCCGATAAGCAAACCGCTTAAGCAAATGAACACAAGACTTATTAATAAGCTATCAATAAGCTTCTAATAAGCTAATTCAAAACCCATTAAGCCAACCGTGGGCTTATAGCCACGGTTTGGGCTTGTTGGTTGGGCCGAAACATATAAAGCTCATTCGGACTTATTGGTTAGACCCGATAAGCTAAAAGAATTCAAACAAGCTCTTGGTTCAATAATAAGCTATTAATAAGCTCTTAATAAGCCAAACCATTGAGCTTATGGATTAAGCTCATGGTTTGGGCTTTTGGTTGTGGGACGCGGCTAAAAGCCCGTTAAGCTTTATTTGGGCTTATTTGTTAAGTCAAATAAGCTTAACTCTTTGTCCTTTCAAAATAAGCTAGAAATAAGCTAAACAAATATAAGCCGAAACAAAATAAGCTAAATCAACTTGTCCTTTCTTTTTCCTTTTTAGGCCGAATAGTAGCATAAGCCCAATAAGTTCTCTATGAGCTTATTAAATAAGCCGAACATAAATAAAGCCATAAGCATATATTTTTATTACATAAAAATAACCACGATCACAAAACTATGATTTCCTTGTCTTTCTCTTTGGGTAGTTCGAACTAAAACACAAACCTTTTAGGGTTTACGTAGTTTAAAAATCTAAACTTTTATAATCCGTTTGTACAACTTGTTTATATGCATTAAGATGAACATAAAAGTACAAGATTTATGAAGATTTGATAACTTACAAGGAATGAAGGATTAGAAGATGATTTGATGATTAACACAACCTAAACGTTGTTTAATAATACCCAAATAACACTAACGATCAACCCAAAACACTAAGTCTTTAAATGTTCTTGATCAAAATTGAGAAAATATGAAAGTGTGTGTGTTTGATGGGGCGTTCGAGCAAGATAGAGCAAGAGGAGTGTGTGTGTTTATTTTTGATGAATGAATGATAGAAAGAATGTATCTAGACTCTTATTTGAATTAATGTGGGGACAAATGGGAACATGGTTGCAAGAATAAAGGAACAACAATGTGTATGTGTGTCCTTAGGGGGCGAACGAATACAACCAGGGGGAGGGGGGACCAATTTCATCTAAGCACAATTTGAATATGAAATTCCATGTTAGATATTTTCCTTGGACTAGATCTTTACTTAAACTAGATATTTAAGACTAACGATTTCGACTTTCGCGAAAATTAAAAACGACATTTCTCACGCAGTTAAGTTCTGAAATTTCAAATTTCCATACAGAACGCAAAAATGTGACTACTGTCGAAAGACTACGATAATTATCAACACGGATTACTTCCGGTAACGATTCTTAGATAATAACGGAATAACCTCCCGGTTAAACGTAAAAATTTCACGGAACTTATAAAATTCAAAATACTGAACGAAAACGGCTAAAATTTTGGCCTGAATTTTACGGGGTGTCACAAAAGCGCCTAAAGGAAAACTAGCAACCATTAAAACATTTCGTGAAACATATTACTATAATTAATAAATATACAAGTTATATATATTAATTATATAATAAATGTATCCTTTGTGTATAAGTGTGTACCCTCGATAGGCTCACATATTTCTTAGCCGTATAAATAACTACTACGTAACGAGCACATTCCAACAGCTCCCACTTGTGAGTTGACGTAGCTCATTAGTTTATACTAACAATGGTTAGCGTCTAGCAACACCCCATTGCTCCCAGAAATACCTGAGTATATGGTTTCAAAAAAATATCAGTATAATGGTTTATTATTTATTATTAAACATCTCTTTGTTTCAGATAGGGATGAGCACGCTATCATTTTGGTACCGTACCGGCACCGTTTACAGAGTACAGTATTTTTTTCCGACCAAAATATGTAGTCCCGGTCCCAGAACCGAGGGGTATATCGGTACCGGTACCGGTTCCGGTACCGGGTAAACCGGTACAAAACCAAAAGAAGTACCGTTTACGAGAAGCATTGATTCGTCAATAGTATATATATAATGATTTAGGAAAATAATCAACCAATTACCTTTAGCCAAGGATTGGTTAAGAATTCTCAAATTAAAATATATATGTAACCGGAAGTTTGATTTCCCGGGTCGTTATGTCCCAACGAGGTGTGCAATTGAAAATCGAATGACGGATTGATGATTGATGTTTGAATATGACAAGGTTATGATTGGTTTTCTATTTCTACAAGTTAAATATGCAAAAACGATTAAATAAAACCTAAAAACGAAAGCTATAGTACTTAAAACCTGAAACGGGTACGAAAAACGAGGGTCAAAAACCTAAATTACACAATTTTAATCCGAGAACAATTTTTAAACTCAAAATAGATTCTACTTGACTAAAAACGAAGTTTAAAAAAACTAGATCGAAAACGGAGTTAGTTAAGACCAAAAACGAGTCAAAACAAAAACGGGGACGAATCCCGTTCTTTAAAAAGTGAAACTTTGCAAAAATGACCCTACAAGAGAACAATTATTTTTCCTAGAAACTATATGACAAAAGAAAATTTT